>JAJPUD010006553.1:67839-126979 GCA_023553655.1 Myrmecobius fasciatus
ACTACTACTACTACTACTACTACTACTACTACTACTACTACTACTACAACATTACTATTACTATCTTACTACTACTATTACACTATTACTACTACTACTACTATACTATTACTTTACTACTACTATACTACTATCACTACTACTACACTATTACTCCTCCTCCTCCTCCTCCTCCTCTTCCTCTTCCTCCTCCTCCTCCTCCTCCTCCTACTACTACTGCTATTATTGGTACCACTTTATTATAGTTTACAGAGTGGGATACTTCCCTAGGATTATAACCCACTGCCATTCCCTCAATCCCTCTTAACTCCCCATCACAAAGCCTATGGAGGCTTTAACAACCTGTGACCTTAGAGAGTTGCCCTTCACTGAATTGGCATTGGCCTAGGTTAGTAAGAGCACCATAAGCAGGAAACTTGTGAGAACAGACTGTAATGTCCTAAATGATGAAGCTATGAAGAAGGAATGCCAGAGACCCTGGACATATCCAGAGCTGCTCCCTGGTCTGACTCTTCCTTGCCTTTTCAACCTCATCTACTGTTCCCCGTGACTTGTTCTCCAGTCTAGCTATTGGGAAATCTCTTTCTTCTCCCTTCAAAGTCTAAGTCAAGGGCTGCCTCTTCCACAAAATCCACAATGATGTCTTTGAGGCATCATAGTGCTGCCAAAGGAGCATTCGATTTAATTCCTGCAGCAGCTAAGTAGAGCTTTGAAGAGGATGCTGGATTTGGAATTGGGGCGAGCCAGATTTAGACCTTCCCATCTGTATGGCACTGTACAAGTCACTTAACTTGATTAACTTCAGGATCCCACATATAAAATCATGAGATTAACAGCAGCTACTTCACAGACTTGTTGTGAGGATCAAACAAAATACTATGTGTAAATAATTTTGCAAGCCTTAAATCACTGTATAAATGGCTCCTGACTCTCCCAGTGACTTGGTGGGGCAGGTTGCTTCAAATGTACAATGAGAATGTTAAACTAGATGACTTCTGAAATTCCTTCTTAAGGCTCCAAATTTCTGCTCTGGTGATTCTCATATGATCCCCAGAACAGCCAGAGTAATTGATTATTTCTTTCAATTGTTCACTGATGGATCTTTTCTGTTGATTGTGAGTAGCCAGAGGGGCGAGGTGTGGTGTAGTTCCTGACCCACCCCATGCTTGTCTTGGGGCACAGAAAGGAGTGATTTGTTAGGTCTGGACATGCATTACCTTTCAGAAGCAATGAAATGGGTAAGGTGTGACTAACACTGATGTACAAAGTGACTTAGACTGGGATTTGGGTATGAGTGTTCCAGTTCCAGTTTCTCCCAACCAAAAAGAGAATCAGATTGGATGCAAAGATGAGTGGCTGACTCTAAGTTTTCTGCTTGGTGTATGCTGCTTGCAAAGAAATGGTTTTTTAATTTCTCACTCAGAAACACGAAAGAAAGGGAAGAAGTATTTATTAAGCACTCACTAAATGCCAAGTGCTTTACAAATATTTCATTTGATCTCTTGCAATAACCCTACAAAAGGCAGGTGTGGTTATTATCCCCATTTTACAATTGAAGAAACTGAGGCAGGCAGAAATTAAATGATTTACCCAGGATCACAACTAGGAAGTTTCTGAAGCTGGCTTTGAACTATCTTCCTGAGCAGTTAAGCCACTCTTAAGACTTTTTGACGTGAAAAGTGGGCTTGGGTCAAAGCATTAGTGGGCTCCGATGAAGGGTATTAAAGCCTTAGCCTTTTAACCATTCAACAAATCAAGAAACCATTTTCAAATTACCTGTTATCTGGAAGACCTTGTTCCAGGTGCTGAAAATTAAAAAACAAACAAAACCATGAAGTAGACTTTGCTCTTATAATGCTTATAATCAAAGGTGGTTATACTCAAAGTTAGCCTTTGTTCACTTGGAATCTAAGTTGCTATGTGGTTCAGTGGATGAAGCATTAGCCTTGAAGTAAGGGAGACTGGAGTTCAGGGCCTCCTTCAGATAGCTGTGTGACTGTGTAACTTCTGTCTGCCTCAGTTTCTTCATCTGTAAAATAGGGATAAATAGCACCTGCTTTAGTTTTGAGAGAAAAAGATATGTGTTTCAAGATTTTCTTGGTGGAGAGGTCTCTGAAATGAGAGAAAACTTCTGGGAAGGTGTCACTATAAAAGTCTGGGACTCTCAGATGAGCTGGGATATCTCACTTCCAGCAGAGAGTTCATTCACTAGCTTGTATGTTATAATGTCTTTTGTATATGTCTCATTCTGTACTTCTTGTCCATTATCTTTCTCTGAGAAGTTGGGAAAGCACCCTTTCCAGTGATACTGGTCCTCTGGAGTCATGGTTGATCATTGTCTTAATCAGACTCCCAAAGTCTTTCAAAATTGGTTTTCTTTATATGGGGCGGGGAAGGGTGGGGTGGGCTGTGCCCATGTAGGTAAGATTTTGTGTGTCCACATGGGTATGTCTAGATGTGGCTGAAGAGAATCTTGAGCCATATGTCTTTTCTCTCAAAACTGGAAGCCAGAAGCATGTATAAAAAGTATTGTTTTTCTTGCCTTCTTAATGGGTGGGAGAGAGATGAAGGAAGGAGGTAATTTGGAACTAAAAATAAAAATAAAATTGAATTTAAAATGAAAAAAAAAAGATTTCCCCTGGACTAACAATATTTAGGGGGCAAAATAAATATAATTACCAGCCTTTGTTCCTAACTTTCTACTTCCCTTCAAGGAAGGAATTGAAGTCTCACTTGAAAAAAGGGTGAGTAGAGGACATTCTAGAGATATTTATCTTCCAATCACATTTAGAGAGACCCATAATGATACACATAACCTACATGGGCAAAGCCCACCACCCTACCTTGACTCCCTCCCTCCCCACTCAGTCCCATATAAAGAAAACCAATTCTAAAATGAGAAAGTGCCCATCAATTGAGAAATGGCCGAGTAAGTTATGACATATGAAAGCAATGATGAACAATGATGAGCAAATTGATCTTAGAAAGGACTGGAAAGATTTACTTGAAGTGATACTGAGTGAAACAAATAATTAAGGATATATTGTACACAATAACAGCAAAATTGTTCGAAGATCAACCCTGAAAGATTTGGTTCTTCTCAGTGGTTCAATGATCCAAGGCAATTCCAATAAACTTTGGGTAGAAAATGCCATCTGCATCCAGAAAAAGAATTATGGAGCTTGAATGTAAATCAATACATGATATGCTCACTTCTTATTTCTGTTTTTTTTTTCCTCTCAGGGTTTTTCCCTTTTGTCCTGATTTTTCTCTCCCAACATGATTCATAAAGAAATGTGCATTCAGCAACAGCAACATTATACAATGATCAATTCTGACAGATGTCACTCTTTTCAACAATGAAGTGATTCAGGCCAGTTCCAATGGTCTTGTGATGGAGAGAAACCTCTGCACTCAAAGAGAGGACTATGGGGACTGAGTGTGGATTACAACATAGTATTTTCACTTTTTGTTGATGGTTCTTTGCATTTTGTTTTCTTTCTCATTTTTATCTGATTTTTCTTGTGCAGCATGACAAATATGGAAATATGTATAGAAGAATTGCACATGTTTAACACATATTGGATTACTTGCCAACTAGGGGAAAGGATGGAGGGAAGAAAGTGAGAAAAAATTTGGAACACAAGTTTTTGTAGAGGTGACTATTGAAAATTATCCATATGTTTTGAAAATAAAAAGCTTTAACAGTGAAAAAAAAGATGTGTATTTAAAAAGTTAATGTACATGTATAATCAGAAAAAAATAAAACAATTAAAAAACAATTATGAAAGACTTGTCTAATTAATGCAATGACCAATTATGACTCCAGCTAATCAGTATCCCTGGAAAGTTGCTTCCTTGATTCTGACAGAGATGAGACATATATTTTCAGATTTAATTAATGGATGGATTTATCTTGCTTCATTAAGTTTATTTCTTCTAATGGAGAGATTTTAAATCTTTTTTTGGGGGGAGGAAAGAAAGGAGGATAATGATACTGATGTCCCCCCCCCAAAAAAAGAACAGAATGTCATGGAAGCATTTAAAAATGCCCAGAAAAGGAGGAAGGAAGCAAGCATTTATTAAGTACCAGGCACTAAGCTAATTGCTTTACAAATCATAATTATAGCAGACATTTACATAGTGCTTACTATGTACACAGGCACAGTGCTGAGCACTTTCTAACTAATCTCTTGTTCGATCCTCACAACCCTGAGAGGTAAGTACTATTGCTAGCCCCATTTTACAGAGGAATAAAACTGAGGCAGACTAAATGACTTGCGTAGGGGTAACGCAGCGGTGTCTGATGGCAAGTGAACTCAGATTTTTTTCCTGGCACAGAGCGCCACTTAGTGGCCACAGCAGAGAATAGGAAAAAAATAGGAAGACCCTAAACTGGACAATTTTCAAATGAACGTATTGAGTTTAGTACATATATTTAAAACTAACAAGCTTGATGAAAGAAAATTCATCTTTTCAAACACTATTCTTTCTGTTCTTTGTTTATGAAACTACGATTATCATTGTCTAGTTCAAAATAACAAAAAATTAAAAACAAAACTTCACACTTTTTTAGGGGAAGATTTTTAAGTAGGTTAGAAAATCCTGTTTACAAATTTTTGAAGTATATAGCTGTCAAAGAGTCTTTGTTGAGGGGCAGCTAGGTGGCGAAGGGGATAGAGCACCAGCCTTGAAGTCAGGAGGACCTGGTCTCAGACACTTAACATTCCCTAGCTGTGTGACCCTGGGCAAGTCACTTAACCCCAATTGCCTCGGCAAAGACAACTGCCAAGAGTCTTAGTTGGTGACACAATATTCTTGAACAAAAGCTTAGCTCTAAGATGTCCTGGTAATTGTGATGGTTTCATCAAGATCTCAAGGCGCATTACACACTTAGGAGAAGCACCAGCATTAACTAAATAATAGATATAAATTCATATTTTGAGTAACCACGTTGGTGATTTTGAATTTTATTGGCTGACCTCATCAGATCTGATTAGAGAGTTATTGTTTTTGCTTCATAATGTTTCTGATAAAGAGCTGCCAGGAGTAAAAGAGAAAGTACTATTTTCTTGTTCACTTCTTTTGCATTTAGTATACCTTCATACAAATTTTCTTCACAGGAATCCTTTCCAGACTCTTATCCATTTTTGTCACTTTAGTTAAAAAGTTAGTGAGTCACTTTAGTTAAAAATAGATAATATAATCTGCAAATCCATTTCTCCAGATAATAGTTTAAAGTGAACAAATGTGTGAGGATATAATGATCAATTTTCCTATCTCATGGAACTTCTACGTTTTCCTCAAAATATCTCTCTAGTTCTTTTTTCTAGATGCAGATGGCATTTTCTGTCCAAAATCTATTGGGATTTTTTTGGATCACAGAACCACTGGAAGAACTAAGTCTTTCATAGTTGTTCATCGCACATTCTTGCTGTTATTGTGTACAATGTATTCCTGATTCTGCTTGTTTTGCTCAGTACTAGTTCCTATAAATCTTTCCAGGCCTTTCTATAATCAACTTGTTCATCTTTCTCCCTTTTTTTTTTTTGCTTTTTGCTGAGGCAATTAAGGTTAAGTGACTTGCCCAGGGTCACACAGCTAGGGAATGTTAAGTGTCTGAGACCAGATTTGAACTCAGGTCCTCCTGACTTCAGAGCTGGTACTCTATCCACCGCGCCACCTAGCTGCCCTGATATGTACGGTTTCATAACCTTTTGGGTATAGTTCCAAATTGCTCTCCAGAATGGTTGGATCCATTCACAGTTCCACCAACAATGTGTCAGTGTCCCGGTTTTCCCACATCCCTTCCAATATTTGTCATTATCTTTTCCTGTCATTTTAGCCAATCTGACAGGTGTGTAGTGGTACCTCAGAGTTGTCTTAATTTGCATTTCTCTGATCAATAGTGATTTAGAGCATTTTTCATATGTCTAGAAATGGTTTCAATTTCTTCATCTGAAAATTGTCTGTTCATATCTTTTCACCATTTATCTATTGGAGAATGGCTTGAATTCTTATAAATTTGACACAGTTCTTTAGGTATTTTAAAAATAAGACCTTTATCAGAACCACGGCTGTAAAGATTTTTCCCCCAGCTTTGTGCTTCTCTTTTAATCTTGTTTCTGTTGGTTTTGTTTGTGCCAAACCTTTTTAATTTAATGTAATCAAAGTTTTGCCTTTTATAATGTCATCTAGTTCTTCTTTGGTCATAAATTCTTTCCTTCTCAAGGATCTGATAGGTAAATTATCTCTTGCTCTCCTAATTTGTTTATGGTATCATCCATTATGTCCAAATCATGTACCCATTCTGACCTTATTTTGGTATGAGATGTGAGATGTAGGTCTATGCCGAGTTTCTGACATTATTTTCCAGTTTTCCCAGCAATTTTTGTCAGATAGTAAGTTCTTATTCTAGAAGCTGGAGTTTGGGGGTACAGATTTAATTTTTAATAAAGAATTTGCCTGGTCAATGACCACCTCTGTTATCTTTGATAAACATAACTAAGTTATTTACTTAGTCACCAGTAGGCTGACCAATAGGTCAATCCATGGCAACCCATGAAATTAAAAAAAATGCAAAATGGCTCTCAGAACTATGCAGTCCCTTTCCACATCTGCTACAATCCTGACATAGCATGTGAAAATGGGATATAGAGTTCTAGAGCCTTTGCTTACAACTATTGAGAGGCTATGCTGCAAAAGGAGAGACCTTAGGGCCTTCTTCCCTTAAGGTCAGGTGGTCCCTAAACAGTGGGTCTCCATCCTTGGTCCTCTGCTCATTTGTTCATTCTAGGTGAAAGGAATGGAGTCTCATGACCTACCAAATTCAAAAGGCTGTTTAGGAGGGCATGCTGCCATCTCAAACGAGGTTTGGGAGGCAGGGAAATAAACATTCACGTCCCAAAGAACAAGGAACAAATTTTAGACTCTGGCCTAATGGAAGGATTCACCTGGCTGTCATGCTGCTTCTGGACATGACCATGGTGGGAGAGATGCCGTCCAGGAACTGGGTTATAAGATTTCTCCTCACTGAGAGGAGTATAGGAGTGACCCGGATATTTGTAGAATTTGTAGGAATACCTAGAGTTCTCTACCAGGACTTAAAATTTTGGATATCCTCCTGACATCTAGGGGAGGGGTGGGGAGCTGGGGGGAAAAATCTGTAACAGAAAGCTATGTAAGGGTTAATGTAGAAGAATTACCCATACATATGTTTTGCAAATAAAATTAAATTAAAAAAAAGAAAAAGAAAGAAAAAAAATTTTGGATATCCTAGTTTGTCTATCTTGGGGAAACTGGAAAATATGCATGATTATGATTGTTCTTTAGTCATTTTCAGTTGTGTATGAAACCTCATTTGGGTTTTTCTTGGCAAAGATACTGGAGTGGTTTGCCATTTCCTTCTCCAGGTCATTTTACGGATGAGGAAACTGAGGCAAATAGATTTAAATGTCTAGTCCAGGGTTACCCAGCTGGTAAATAACTGAGACTAATTTGAATTTAGGAAGATGAGTCTTACTGACACCATGCCTGGCACTTTATCTACTGTACCACCTGAGTGTGTGTGTATATATGTATGTGTGCATATATATACATGTATATATGCATATATATGCTTTTATTATAATTATTATCATATGGTTTTCTAGTTTGCGTTCTCTTACAAAGCAATTTCACTGAGTTTATTCTGCAAACTGTTGCATTTATTAATTTGTTGAATGAATTGCCATTTAATGGACTCTTGAATAGGTATTGATGTTGAGTTTAAGTAATATGAGAAATACAGAATTTCTATTATTAGAACGATAGTGCTGGTTTGGCTCTGAGATACTAGGGATTAGAGCATACTTATTGCACAGCTAAGGTACAAGTCCTTGTCTATTGCAGAGGATGAACCTAAGATTTGATATATTTTCTGAAAGGCAGATTTAGACTCTATATAAGGAAGACATTTCTAACAATAAGGCCACCTAAAAGTAAAATGGACCGACTTTGCTAAAAGTCATGAGACAAAAACTAGATGAACTCTTAGAGGTGTTGCAGAGGGCATTCTTGTTCAGGCACAGGCTGAATTTAGACTCCTGACAACTGAGATTTTGTGAATTCCTCCCAGTAAGTCAATGTAGACAACTATGTTGTTCAGTAATTTTTCAATCATGTCTGACTCTTCCTGACCCCAGTTGTGGTTTCTTGGCAAAGATTTGTTATTTCCTTCTCTAGCTCATTTTACAGATGAGAAAACTGAGGCAAACAAGATTAAGGGACTTGCCTGAGGATACATAGCTAGTGTCTGAGGTTTGAACTCAGGTCTTCCCAACTCCAGGCTAGGTGCTCTATCCACTGTTCTTCCTAGTTGCCCACTGATAGATGATAGATGGATTTAAATAGACTGATGGGTGAATAGCTGAGTGAATATAGATGGAGACTTAATAATTTCAATTCAAAGTTGGGCATAGAAGATGGCAAAAAATGCATCAAAGAACATTACCAAGGAATAAGAAATGAAGTCTTATGCTTATATGATATGAATATATCCTTTCTAAAAAATTCTGAACTTAAACATCAAATGAGCATTTCCTTGAATAATTATACTATAAAAAAAAAGAAAAAGAAAAAGAAAGAAAGAAACTGGAGCCAGGCATAGTAGCACATTCCTGTAATCCCTGCTGGGGAGGTGGAGGAAAGGTAACTGCTGCTGGTGTTCTGAGTTTAGGAACTGTGGGAGGACTAAATCGGATTACCTACTAAGTCTGGCACCAATTCTCCTGGCAGTGAACTGATCCAGGATGGAAATGGAGAGGGTCAAAGCTTTTGTGTCGATTAATATTAGGATCAGATCTGTGAATGGCTGATGTATTTGGTAAAAGAGAGTCTTGATCTAAAAAAAGAAAAAAAAAGAAGAAAAGGAAGTAAAAGAAAGAAGGGAAGGAAAAATGATTCTATCAACAGAGATGAAACAATTTGAAATGGAAATCATTTCAGAATCCACTGGAAATGTGTAGTTGGGATATTAACACCAAATTAAAATAGAATAAAGAGAGAAATACTGTGCAATTATAAGAGCTCCAACATGATCTATTCAAGCAAAGATGTTAAGACAAATTTGAAATGGATATGGGGGAAAAAATTAACTGGAGAAAAACAGTTGTCACAATGACACAAAGAATCCCCAAAACTCCTTTAGCTTGCAAAACTTGGTAAGCTTTACCTTACCAAGTACAGAGGTCTAAGGACAACACTAACTTAGATAAACTCATACACAAAACTATAGAGAAAAGTGGTGGGACATTAAGAACAATATCATCACTTCACAAAGAGTGAAGAGTAGTAGATGGGAAAATAAGGGAAGAAATTGTGGCTTGAGAACCACTAAAAACAAAGATTATTGCTTTAATGTTTTAAGACATGTTTTACATGTTATCTAGTTTGACCCTCTAAACAACCCTGGGGTAGGTACCATTATCCTGATTTTACAGGTGAATAAACTGAGGCTGAGGAATGTCAAGTGGCTTGCTCCAGTATTAGTGTCTTTGGGTGCTTTTGACTAACCAGTGTTCCACTTAGCCTCTCTCACATGTCTTCTCAGCACTCTTGGCCCTCAGAGAGTTGGCCATGCTGTTATTGCACTCAAACCACCAGGTGGAGCTGGGCTCGTAGTCCTAGCTCTCCAGGCCTGCCCTATCATGCGGCCTGGAGGGAGGCTGGATGCAGGCTGAGGGCAGACTATACCATGTGGCCCTCCCCGCTGAATGCCCCGAGATCCCGCCAGCTTAGCCACTATCGGGGTGGACCCTGCCTCTGAATCTATCTGTGACTTAGAGCTTCTGGGGATCATTTTCCTAGACTGTTTTAGACTCCTTGAAGCCAGGGTCCTTTGTGGCTCTATTGGTGCATACTGGGCCCCAAAGCTCCCCCAGGTAGAGCAGTTAGCACCTCCCTGTGTGTCCTTGGGCCTGAAGTCAAGAAGACTCATCTTTCTGAGATCAAATATGCCTTAGACCCTTACTAGCTGTGTGATCCTGTCCACGTCCTTCCTTTCCTCACCTGCCCAGTGAGCTGTACCAAGAAATGACAGCCACTCCAGTATTTGTTAAGAAAACTTCGGACCGGGTCCCCAAGAGTTGGCTGGGGGCAACACCACGAAGCCACAAAATGTGTTCTTGACCGCTGTAGCTTGGGGGGGAGGGAAGGGAGGTCAGAGCCTGTTCTGCCATTCCCTCCCTGTCTGACCCCAGGGAAGCGAGGGGCTGGGCTAGATCACCTTTGCAGTCCCTGCCACCAAGCCTCTCCTCGTGATTCTACCCCGGGCATGTTCAGGGCATCGAATACAATTCCTGCCTCCTTCTGGCAGTGCAGTGTCCAAAAAATGAGTCGGATTTCAAATCCTAGCTCTTAATATTATTTGACCTCCTCTTTGGGACTCATTTTCCCCTCAGGTGGTGAATGTGGAGTTTGTGTCAGCTTTGTCAGAGGCAGCACAGAGCAGCAGGAGGGCCTGTGCACATGCATGTTTCACTGGGGCAGTCTTCTGTTCCTGCAGCCTGTGAGGAGGCACCAAACCCAAAGGCGCCCAGTAAGGGCTCCGCCTTCTCCTTTCCTGCCCCCCCAAAGGACACCACCTTTAGTCCAGGCCTCACTGTGCCCCCGTGCCCAGCACTTGGTTTGGTTCCTCTCTGTGTGCTGCCCCTTCCTCCAAGGACCACTCACATCTTGCCTTAGCTCCCACTGAGCATGCTCTTCTCTGGTGGCAACCATTTTGAATCTTCATGGTGTTTCTCAGTGCCAGCTTCTACATTTTCCTGTTTGCTGCATCTATGAATCACAGTCCTAATTTCTGTCAGTTCAAGTCTGATCCCTTCCTCCGGCCCAACTCTGGACCTCTTTCCTTATCTTTAGAACAAGGGGTTGGACTGACAGAAGTTCTTAACCTGGAATGTGGGAACTTAAAAAAATTTTTTTGGGATAAATTTCAACACATAATTGATTTCCTTTGTAATTCTATTTTGCTTTATGCGTTTAAAAACATCAATATGAGAAGAGATCCATAGGCATCCTTGGGTGTCCAACACAGAAAAGGATAAGAACCCAAGACTAGATCTCTAACTACTCTTGTCTCTAAAACCTGCATGTGATGGAAGGCCAAAACCCACATTTTTCCAGTTTCATTGTTTTGTACTGGGGCTGCCCTGTGGGTTAGGATTTAAATATTATGGCGATGTCTCTAGTTCTGGAAAAGCCATCTTACATTTTGACTTTCCTTGGCTTCCAACTAAAGAGGATATCAAGAGTTAAGAGACCTCAAAGTCAAAGGAAGAGGGGAATTATGAGATAGATGCCTCTATTCAGAGAAAAACCACACCATACAACAGGTCAGTGCTTCCTGCTTTTATTACATTAAATGTAACATTTTATACAAACGGTGGGGGACCCAGCTAAAATTCTCAGAATTAACTAGAATGACAAGCTGCCCCATATCCAACAGGCCTCAATTCCAGGTCGTCTCTGGGTCTTGCACTGTATAGCTCTGTAACAAACTATACTTCTATGAAATATTAAAGAAAATAAATATTGCCACTTTTGTAACAAAGTTCTTTTTAAAGGACTGTACCCATCCCTCCCCTATTCCTCTTAGCAAGTGTCCAGCTATAAGAAAAGGGCTCATCAAAAGGAAGTTCACAAGGCAGGAAGGGAAGTAGCATTTGACATTTCAAAGAAGGCCAAGATGACAGCAAGTTTGAATCCAACCTGAAAGTTGAGATTTTCTCCACCCAGGGCACAAGGCCTAGGGAAAACTTGGCTGGTCAGGCTGTCTGCCAAGGCCTAAGCAGCCACCTGCCTGAAGATCTTCAGGCTAGTGCCAGACACGACCCTCCCACCCATTTGTGGGCTTCTTCCCTACAGTCAAACCCTCAAGCCCTTCCCAGTCTGGATTTTTACAGTGGTTTGTTTATCCATTGGAATTAGAAATACCTAGGTTTTACCTGATGTTTGAGCTGGGGGAAGAGGAGGATGGGATTGAATGGGGAAAGAAGAGTGTCAAGAGATCAAAAAGGGAGAAGAGCAATGTTTATCTTAGTTCCATTATGTTCTCTAGAGGGGACAGAAGCCCAACGTTTTTAATGGTTCTGTAAAATCCCCCCCACAGCTATAATCAGTGACATTTCTAGCCAGAGCCTTTAATTTTCCCTTTTCTTCTTTATGGATCTGGTAAAAGCCCAGGTCTCAGATCTGATTCAGTCTGGATGTTCACTGCTAAGGCTCTTGTTATTTAGTGGGTCAAGATTGCTTAGAAAAATCTTTCCTCTGCTCTCCTAGTTTTGCTGAAGAGGCCAGACAAATAGACTCACTTGTTTCAAGTCTTTTTCCTTCTGCAGGGTTCCCTGTTGGTAAACTGGGGCCTATGCCATCACTCCCCTGCTACTTGCACAGAGTCAGGGAACCCAGGGGAAGTTGTGGGCATACTATCCTAGCTGCTTCTCTCACAACCTGCCTTCAGTTAGTTCTTGACGACTTCTAAGTGAACTGTCTTATTAATGCCCTAGAAGCTAAGGGGAGATTGAGAAGTAGGCGGCCTTGTGAGTGGAAACACAAAAGCTTAATTCTAAGCTTGTAAGAGTCTGAATGAACTCCTAAAATTCAAACTCCCAGTTCTGTCAACCCATTGCTGCCTCTTTTCCCCTTAGATTCCAATCCTCCAAGTGCTGCTCAAAGGGTCCGTAGAGAAGAGAAGGTACTAGAGTACCTGCTTGTTCAGATCTCCTACCTGTCAACATTGCATGGCCAAACAACATGGCTAGGTCTGGTTTATCCAAGACAGATAGTCTCCCCATCTCCAGCACTTCAGATCCACTAAATAAAAGATGGGAGGTGAAAAACAGGACATTTCATCAGACCCAAATACAAATCAAGTGATTGAGAGTCATCTGGACACCTACCAAATCAGCCCTCAAATTATCTAGAGAAAACTCCTGGTCTATTTGAAAAAGCCTTCTTCTCCAGCCAAACAGTTTATCTGTGTGTGTCAGGTAGCTCCACAGAATAGTTTGGAGTTTGGTGATGTCCAGCACTCCACTTGGAAGAGGAAGATTCCCAGAACAATCACTGTTTTATTTCCTTACCTCTTTTATCAAAGGGAGGTAAGAAAATGGCAACCACCTAACACATAGGTCAGATTCCCAAACCTAGGTAACTAAAGAATGGATAAACATCGCTATGATATAATCTGTAATTGGCAAGCCACCAGTAAGGGTCACCTGGGACCTTGATGGATATAGGAGAAAGATGCTATTTTCTGAGGGTGATGTTTATGTCATGGGGCAATGGATTTACAGAGATGGCTCACTATATACCCTAAACCTGCCTGGATTTTACAAGCCTTTCAAGAGACAAAAGTGCTCCATCCTAGGTCAGGATTCAAACTACCTAAACAATATCTTTTCTTTCCTTCAGTGAAGCAGACTATTTAGACACTATCAACTAACTTGTCCTAGATGCCAGGATCCTCTTCGGCTACATGCAGGCAGTATGGTTTCACCCTTACAAACTGACAGAGAACTGATCCCTTTTTCAAAAAGGGATAAGGTAGAGAAAGGGAACTTAACAAAATAAAGTCACTCTTTAGGACAGCATCAGACAATATGTTTCAAAATATATTAGATTTTGTTTTTATTGTAGAGCACACAGATCATAGCAAAGTGCCAAACACACAAAACTACAAATAATTTTTTGGGGAAAAAAGCTGTAAAAAAAATAAAGCTGCAACTGCTTTAGTACTTAAATCCAGATTCAAGGAATCAAAATCTGAGTTGTTTTTTTTTTTAATTTGTATTTCAAAAGAGGGTTCTAAATTTATCACTAGACCCCAAACCTCCAGAGCCTTCAAGGCCTCAGACAAGTTAAGTCAACAGGACAGAACAGAGAGAAGAATTAGGTGGGAAAAGAAAGTTAAGGTCTTAGCAGCAGGAGTCAGGTTTCTCCTGAGTCATCTTTATGGCCAATGGAGCCCCATTTCTACTAAGAATTCCTAGCAGTTCAAAATGATTAAGACTTCAGTTTTAATAGGCCCGACTCATTGAAAGTTGCTAAAGGTTTGTTGTTGTTTTTTTTTTTTTTAAATTTTAAAAAATGTATTAAAAAGGCTCTTTCCATTACTTGTAACTCTCACAACCCTCCCAAGAAGCTGAGGAAGAAAAAAATCTTGGGTGAAGTATAAATTTCCATCAGCCAACTCTTATCTTTCTTCATGGCCATGAAAACCTGTGGAAATTCCCCTTTCTATAAGAATTAAAAGGCTAAAGGAAGAGAGAAAAAGAGGATTTTCAAAAGTTGATATCATCTGAAGACCTTGCTTTGGGGGGAGGGTGGGGGGGAAGGGAAGTAAGAGAAGGAGGAGCCTTCTCTTAAGAGGGACCTAGAAAATAGACTGCCAAATGCTGAACATGTAACATGGAGACCTCTCCCAGGCTAGGTCCTCATCAGGAAAGAAGGGAAAGAGCGAAGACAAAAAAGATTAGACAAAAACCCACCACACGCCATGACACTTTTCCATATTCCAAACCCTAGACTTAGAAGGACATCAGTCCTCCTTGCTAGAAAAATTTCTAAAACCGACCAAAACATGAGAAGACTAACTTATTCAAATATTCACACATATGTCCAATTGCATGAAAGGAGATACCTATAACAAAATCATGCTATTTAAGCAAAGGGCTCTGTTCGAGTACCACCTTCCCTCCCGCCCCTTTCTCCTGGGCTGCTGGGAATGGTCAAGAACTGGCTGAGAAGTGTGACAACTGCACATCTGGGAGAAAACAGAGCTTGGTGCAGTGGCCACATAAGCTTTCATATCCTAAGCAACTTGGAAATCTGTTGCAGGAAGAGCAATTTGCAAACTTCAAGATTCCAGTTACCAAATGGCAGGTTAAGAGAAAAGAAATCAACAGGAGACTTAGGACTTAGCAAGCCCTATTCTAGGTTGATAAAGTATGAAGAGGCCATGACCAAGTTTCAACTCTGGGGGTCAAACAATATATTTAGAACGTTTAAAAAAATTTACAATTAAAGCAAAAGGACTAATTTCTTGAATCTTCAGCAGTGAAACAGTAAAACATTTTTGGTGTTTTAAATAAACACAGCCTAGCACAGCTTGAACTTTATCTGCCTGATATGGGCAAATCACCCATCTATCTGACCAGGTGGTAACCAATGCTCCCCAGGCAACAAAGATGCCTCAATATCATTTCCATTCAGGAAAATAAGTGAGAAAAAAAAAAAAAAAAAAGATACAGATCCTGTCCCAGTTCCTTTCTTCAGCCCTAAAATGAAGAAAAAAACTCATTAAAAAAAAAAAAAAAAAAAAAAAAAAAAAAAAAAGCTATGAGAAACAGCCAAAGAAAGTTTTCACAGAAGGGAGGCTGGTTTCTGCAGCTTGAGTCTTTTTGCTCATTTCTCAGTGTCTCCTCATCTTTACTTTTCGGGCTGGGCTCCCATCATCCTCTCCGCAGTCCTCTGTGTACTCATAAGACTTTCGCCAATAGTTCTCAGAGCTGAAGCTGCTCCTTCTCCTGTGTTTTGGTAAGAGGACAGAACGCCGGTTCTCTTCCTTGTCCATTTCTAAAATCCGTGGCCTATTAGGGTAGAGACAAAGGAATAATTACAAGTGGGGGCAAGAAAACTATTTTGGGAGTTGGTATCATATGCAGAAAAGACACTGAATAGGAGTAAGGTCTGGCCTTCAAACTAGCAGCATTACTTTGGGAAAGTCATTTATTGAGTTTTGGTTTTTCATTTCCAAAATGTAGGCATTAAATGAGATGATCCAAGGCCCTGCCCAGTTCCAAATCTGTGACCCTTTCCTTCTCTATGCCTAACTTTTTCCATTTGAGAAATATGGGTTAGATCATAGCTGATAAATGGCCCCCTTAGTCCAAAAACTCTAATGTTTTATAAAATGTCAAATTTCAGAGATGTGATGTGATTCTGCTGGTAGGCAGAATGAGTGTAGAAATAGCTCTGGATTTGGAATCAAGACTGGCTATGTCACCTGCTGTAAGAAAAGCACTTTATAAGCTGAAATATAAATTCTATAGGAATTCTATGTAAATGCAAACAGAGAGACATTTTCCTTAACAATAAAAGTTAACTTTTTTTTGTTACATCGTCTAAAGAAGTTACACATACAGCAAAGAGCTGAATACCAAATTGTTTAAAAATCCTGTATCTCTTTGTTTTAAACCAAATGGAAATGGTGAAGTCAGGAACATTAGGATATGTTCTGTTGTAGTACCTTACTATAAGAGGTGTGGTTGGATAAGAATGCTGGTCTTGGAGTCAGGATTGTTGTTGTTTAGTCATCTGACTCTTTGTGACCTTGTGGTTTACCATTTTTTCCTTTGTGGATTAAGAGAAAAAGAGGTTAAGTGATTTGGCCAGAGGCATATAGCTAGTGAGTGTCTGAGGCTGGATTTGAACTCAGCTTTCTAATATCCAGTAAGCCACTTAAGTGCCTCTCTGGAGTCAAGATGCTTGAGTTCAAAACTTGACTCTTTATTAGATAAATGACCTTGAGAAAGTTAGCAATCTTTTTCAGCCTCAGTTTCCTCACCCACCTACCTCCCAGTGCTGCTGTAAGGACTGGAAGAGATAACATATGTAAATGCTAGCCATTATTATTACTATTATTATAAAATCTCCTGGAGAGAAAATGTGAAGTAAATTTCCAAAGCATTCTAAAATTTGTAATTTCTTTAGCTCCCTTTGCTTCAATACTCATGCTATTTAAGGTAAGCAGTGGTAAAGCCCCAATGTAGTTCATACCTATGAGCAGCATCTGGATCTGCTTTTCGGTGGGACCGCTTTGGTTTTAGGATCTGGTCCCTGTTGCTTCCTGATAGACGATCGGAAGTGTAACCAGGGGGTAACACAGAGTTACCTAGGGACTTGGTTTCCAATCGTGGAGCATCAAGTCTTGTCCTATAAATGAAACACAAAGAGAGCAAGATTCTGTGAAAGAAGAGCTGCCAGGCCCTTGTTGTGGTGGCAAAGAACTGGAAAATGAGTAGATGCTCATCAATAGGGGAATGGCTACATAAGTTATGGTATATCAAAGTTATGAAGTATTATTATTTTATAAAAAATGATGAAGAAGTTGATTTTAGAAAAGGCCTGGAAAGATTTACATGAATTGATGTTGAATGAAATAAGCAGAATCAGGAATACACTGTTCACAGTAATAGCAAGATTGTACCGCGATCAACCATGAAAGACTTGGCTCTTCTTCCTAGTGTTTCAGTGATCCAAAGCAATCCCAATAAACGCTAGATAGAAAAAGCCATCTGTATCCAGAAAGAATGATGGAGGTTGAATGTAAATCGACACATGCTGTATTCATGTCTTTTTTTCAGGTTTTTTTCCCTTCTGTCATGGTTTTCCCCTTTTGTTCTGATTTTATTCTCCCAACATGATTCATAAAGATATGTATATTTAAAAAGTTAATATACATGTAGAAAAAATAAAATAAAATACTTATGTGGGGGGAAAAACAAAATGGAGCTGCAAAAAAAAAAAAAAAGACCCACAAAAAAACAAAACAAAACCAAAAAAAAAACCCAAAAAACGGAAGACTTACATGAACTGATGCAAAATGAAACGAACAGAACCAGGAGAATGTTGTATGCAGTAACAGCAACATAGTATGCTGATCAACTGAATACTTTTGCTATTCTGATCAATACAATGATTTGAGACAATTCTAAAAGACTTATGATGAAAAATGTTATCCACCTCCAGAGAGAATAGAATCTAAATGCAGATGAAAGCATACTTTTTAAACTTTAGTTTTCTTGTTCCTATTTTTTGGTCTGGAGTTATTAGGAAGACCTGAGTTCAAATATGACCACAGATACTCACTAGCTGTGTAACCCTGTACAAGGCACTTAACCCCTCTTTGTCTCAGTATCCTCAGATATAAAATAAGGATAATAACAGCAGGCTACCACCCAAGGATGTTGAGAGAATCAAATGAGATAATATCTCTAAAGTGTCTGGCACAGAATAGATACCTAATAAATGCTTGCTCCCTCCTTTTTCCATTCCTGTTGTCACTTCAGCTGATGACTGTGATACTGTGACCTTAAGATACTTGGAAACATGTAATGAACTTGTACATTAAGGAGCTGAAGAAGAAAGGTTCTAAAGTATGACCAAAAATGGTCTCATTTTCTTAAATACCCCCCAAAACTTTAAGTCCAAATGGATATAGTTTTTGGAAGGTGACAACATTTCAATGTTAACTTTGCTCATTTAAATTCCTTCCTAAAATAACTTTTGAAGATATATATGAGCCATTCAGAACAGTAGTGATTATTTTAGCTGCCATTTTGTTTTTGACACAACAGTTATCACCTACACTTAATTACTCATTGGCATTTGTCTACCCTACCTATATCTACTCTTGAAAGGAAAAAGATTTATCTTCATGAAGGTTATTTATTCCAAAGGCTCTAAAGCCATTTCCTTTTTCTTTTAATAATAGCCTTTTATTTTCAAAATACATGCAACCCTTGTTTCCAACATTCATCCTTGCAAAACCTTGTGTTCCAAAAATTTCCCCCTCTCTTCTCCCATCCCTTTCCCCTAGGAAGCAAATTATCCAATATATGTTAAATATGTGCAATTCTCTCTATATATTTTCATAGTTATCATACTACACAAAAAAAATCATATCAAAAAGGAAAAAAAAAAAAAGCAAGCAAACAATAATAAAAAAGCCCACTGTGTTGTGATCCACATTTAATCCCCATAATCCTCTCTCTGGATGCAGATGACTCTCTCCATCGAAACTCTACTGGAATTGGCCTGAATCACCTCATTGTTGAAAAGAGCCCCGTCCATCAGAATTGATCATCACATAATTTTCTTGTTGTGTACAATGTTCTCTTGGTTCTACTCACTTCACTTGGCATATAAATTTCTTATACATTTTCTTATATATTCACATTCATAACATAACATAAATTCTTATATAAGAATGCCCGCTGATCGTTTCTTATAGAACAATAATATTCCATAACATTCACATACAATAACTTATTCAGCCAGTTTCCAGTTCCTTGCCACTACAAAAAGGGCTGCCACAAACATTTTTGCACATGGGGGTCCCTTTCCTTTTTTTATAATCTTGGGATATAGACTGAATAGAGACACTGCAGATTGCTTTCCAGAATAGTTGAATCAGTTCATTAATTCCACCAATAATGTATTAGTGTTCCAGTTTTCCTACATCCCCATCAACATTTATTATCTTTTCCTGTCATCTTAGCCAATCTGAAAGGTGTAGGTAGTAGTATCTCAGAATTGTCTTAATTTGCATTTCTCTAATCAGTAGTAATTTAGAGCATCTTTTCATAGGGCTAGAAATGGTTTTAATTTCTTCAAATGAAAATTGTCCACTTGCCAACTGGAGAATGGTAAAGCCATTTCCTAATAAGAATAAGAGATATTAGGGGGCAGCTAGGTGGCGCAGCACCAGCCCTGAAGTCAGGAGGACCTGAGTTCAAATTTGATCTCAGACACTTAACATTCCCTAGCTGTGTGACCCTGGGCAAGTCACTTAACCTCAACTGCCTCAGGAAAAAAAAAATAAAAGAGACATTTTCAGCAATGACTTAGGGAGTTTGCACCTCTAAAGAGAGAGAGGAAAGAGTTGTTTTGGGTGAAATAAGGCAAGAAGGAGACACAGTAAAAGGACCCAGGACATGGATGAATAAGGAAAGAGATCAGCAACTCTTGAAGCCCATGAACTACAAATTTTGATTGGATTCAAGAGCCGATCTCAGCATTACAGAGCTTTGAGAAAATGAGCAAAATGGTCAAAACATATTTCGAAGACTTTTACAACTATCCAAAAATGTGGAGGGGGAAGATTTTGGAAGAACAGTTTTGCCAGACTGCTTTCCATTTTCCCCCCTGAAATTCTTATCTATTAGGGAGTACTTTCCTAAATAATTTAAATGGTTTGGTTTGTTGAACTCTGGATTGAGTTCAATTATTTCTGATTCTCCCTTATTTACTGTGTTCCAATGATCCTACTTTTCTATTTTTTTAACCAGCACTAAATGGTTTTACAGATAGATGATTTATAATGTAGTATGAGATCTGGATATGCTATTTCCCCTTTATTTTTACTTTTAAAAATTATTTCCTTTGATATTCTCAATCTTTTGTTCATTTAAATGAATGTAATTACTTTGTCTACCTTGAAAAAAAAATGTCTCTTCAGAAGTTTGATATGAGAGCATTAAAACTATAAATTAACTGTAGTGATATTATCACTTTTGTTTCATTGATACAGTTCAGCCATGAGTAATGAATATTCCAGGGGCTAAGTTGTTCATTATTTACTTAAGGAGCATTTTGCAACTAAATTTATATAGGTAGTAGGGGTAATTTGGTATATTGACTCCCAAATATTTTATGCTTTTATAGTTATTTTGAATAATAACTTATAGGGACTTTCTATTGTCTCCTGGATTGTTATTATTAGGTATTCTGCAGATTAATTTTGTAATCTACAGTTTTGCTGATACTATTGTCTCAATTTGTTTCTTTGATTCCTTAGGGTTATTTAAGTCATATCACTAGCAAACAGTGATAGTTGTCTTTAAATTTTAAATTTCTTTCTCTAATCTTATTGCTAGCATTTCTAGCTCCATATTAAATAATAGCAGTGAAAGGAGAGATCTTTGCTTTACTTCTATGTTTACTGGCAAAACTTCTAGTGTTTACCCACAACATATAATGTTTGCTAAAATCCAAATAAAAAGATCCCATTATGTCTAAATGTTTTTTTTTTAATAGCATAAATGAATGTTTTATTTTACTAAAGGTCTTTTCTGCAGATAGTGAGGTCCTCATGATGTTTTTGTTTTATTTTAATACGATCAATTATATTGTTTTCCTAATGTTGAATGAACTAGCATAATACCTGATGCCTTGTTTGAATTTAAGAGAATAACAGGAAATCTAAATGAAAGGGCAATCCTATGAAAGGTGACAAGTACAATTTTCTACATAGCTGGGCAAGGAGATTGTATTTTGACAGAGTCAAAGTGCTCAAAGAACAGAAAGGCTTGAAACTGTATGCTTCAAGCAAATTCAAAAACAACACGTGGAAGGGAGCAAAGTCAGCAGGAGCTGCTAAAGAAGCAATTCAAGAAATGGGAAAATGGGATATCCTCCAAAGCTAAAAAGGAGAATATGGTATGAAAATACTACAAATAAATTCAGGAAGATCAGGATGGAGAAAATGCTGTGGAATGACCTAGAAGAACAACTCAGGTACTGATCTGCTAATTACAGTTTTCACAGTTCAGGAATAAGCAAAGTCACTTGGAAATTTAGAAAATATCTGTAATATTCCAAGTGAGAACCATTATATATATGAGTTATGCTTGTTATAGTATACGGATAAAGCTGACTTTAGAAAATGACTAGCTATATCATCTGGGATCTGCTATTTTGTCCTTCAGGGCTCTAGGCATGCTGCAGAGGAAATATCAGCCTATGTTGATAGAAGTCCGTCAGCAGGAAAAGTTCCCTACATTAATAAAATCAAAGGTTCATTTCCTATTCCCTCATACTATAAAACCATGAAGCTATGAAGTCAATTGATCAAGATCAATGGTGTCTTTTTCAAAGTAATTCCCATATACTTCTTCCAATGATGGTGCAAATTTCCTTTGGGACATTTCAGAAAGTGTCTGGTGGTATGTGGATGACTTGTACTTGTCCCATCACTTTATGGTACCACTAAGTTTTTTTATTCTAATTCCTGATTGTTGCAAAAATCAAACCCATACTAAATTTTTTTTTAAGTCTCCAGAGATACTATTTCTAAGCTTGTACTATAGGTTCTGAAAACTACTCCCAAAAATAACAGTATTAGAACAAGTGAATCAAAATTCTGAGTTGTTGTGAAAGAATATAAGTTTGGATTGATAAGTTTTGCTATGTTTGTTAAAGCGTTTTGATACTTTGTCTTTAACTAGCTGGATGACTTGGCAAGTTTCTTCTGTTTCTTTGTAAAAAGAGGAAATACAACTAATTCTACAGTGGGTACTGTACAACTACTTCAAGGATAAAATACAAAGTTCTCAACTTAGCACTGAAAGACCTGCCTTTGTGGATTTATTTCATCATCACTTTTTTTCATATGGTCTATGCTCCATGTTCCAGCCAGCCAAACCTGCCTACTAGCTACTGCTGAACCTGACACTTTGTCTCCTGCTTTAGGATTTTGCTTGATATGTTTCCCACTCCCAGACCTAGGGCACCCAAGGATGCACACTCCTTCTCCTGTGACTCCTTCTTCCCTTTAAGGCTCATCTCAGAAACCAGACAACTTGTTTCACCAAGTGGTCAGTGCTTTCCTCCTTCTTCAATTACCTTGTAAAAAGGTAAGTACCATATGCTATGTCTCTTACAACAGAATGTCTGTTCCATGTCTGTCCTTGTATCCCCTAGCACCCATAATCAGTGCCTTGCTCAATGAAATAGGAATTTAACAATGTTTGTTGAATTGAATCCTTCCATCCCTTCTTACTCTAACATTTAAAACTTTGTTCACTCCTCACAATGATCCTACATTCACACTAAACATTCAAGTATCTGTTTTTAGAAGCCTAGGAGTCTAGATATATTAGACACAGCCCCAAATGACCCACTGTTAGCTAAGTTATTGCTAATAGAAGACAATGAACCAAATTTATGCAACTTCAGGAGGACTTCTTGAAGTGTCCAAATAAGGTCAAATTAAAACAGCCTCCTGGGGCAGTTAGGTGGTGCAGTGGTTAGAGCACCAGCCCTGAAGTCACGAGGACCTGAGTTCAAATCTGGTCTCAGACACTTAACATTCCCTAGTTGTGTGACCCTGGGCAAGTCACTTAACCTCAATTGCCTCAGGGAAAAAACAAAACAAAACCCAGCCTCCTGAAAGAAGCATCCTCATTTTTATTCCAATAACTTAACACAGCAACTGCAGTCAAATCACAAGTTTTTATTTTTATTTTTTTGCTGAGGCAATTGGGGTTAAGTGACTTGCCCAGGGTTACACAGCCAGGAAATATTAAGTGTGTGAGGCCACATTTGAACTCAGGTCCTCCTGACTTCAGGGCTGGTGCTCTATCCACTGTGCCACCTAGCTGCCCCCACAAGCTTTTATTAAGAACCTAATACATGCCAACTTTGTACCAGGTGCTAGATATATAAAGAGGAAAGTAATTTCTGGGCTTAAGGAACTTACATTCTACAGCTAGATAAATACATACAAATATAAGGTTAAAGCAAAAAATAATTTAAGATATATCTATCATATAATTATATAATATATTTTATATAAAATAACCCAGTAATATGGAATATAAGCAATATGATATAATACTAGTTATATATTATGTAATTCTTTTTTTTGCTTTAATCTTACTTATTGAAAGGTACATTTAAATGATCAGTCATCTAGGTATTAAAAAATTATTAATGAACCCAAATGCACTAAGATCTATATCTGATATAATTCCATTTAAGTTTTCATTATGATGTCTGTATGCAGAATAACAGTACTCAATTCTGAATGAATCTAGATTTACACAACTGCAATTCCTAAGGTAAATTTAGTATCCACTGCAAACATCCTTGAAGTCTGAAGCTAATCTTCTGAGAAGAATCCAGACATTTATACTTCCAATATAATACAATGGAACTCTTAACTGCAATCAGATAGTACAAATTCCATTTTAAAATCATATACAAGCACGTATGTACACGTACACACACACACACACACACACACACACACACACACACACACACACACCACATATAAAACAGATACTAGGTAACTTTTGTGGAAAGGCACTCAGTTCTGGGGGATGCCCGGAAAGACTTCTTGAATATTATGCTTGAGCTAAGTCTCAATCATCCTTCAGGATGATTCCAAGAAGCAGAGGTGAGGAGGGAAAGCTCTGCAAGCATGACGAATAGTCAATGCAAAGGCAGAAATGGGAGATGGAATATTGAATGTGAAGATTAATGCTGAGGCTAGTCTATAGACTACAGAGTTTGTGGAAAAGTAGTATGGTGAAATTTGAGACAGAAAGGCTGTTCCAATAGTCTAGAAGAGCAAGTGAGGACCGGAACTGGAGCAAAGGTGGTGTGAATGGAAAAAAGGGGACCTATAGGAAAGATCTTGCTGTTTGGAAGGTGGGGAGGTAGGGCAGAGATGGCAGGATCATAGCTCTATAATTCCCATGAGAAATCAGAGAGACCAGAGCTGGGTAGACACAGACACACATAATGTACACATATGTATGTATGTATATGTACACACATACCAGGAAAAGGAGATCCCTGAAAATGCATAGAAACCAAAGAGATCATCAAGTGAAAAAGTCTAAGAGAAGAGAAAGAATGCCCAGGATAGAGGCTCTGGGTGTACCCAGAATTATTGGGCATGACATCAGTTAATATCCAGCAAAGAAAACTAAAGAAGAATGGTCATACAGGTAGAAGGTAAACAAAAAATAGTATCAAAAAACCATAGAAAGAATACCCAGGAGGAAGAAATGGTCAATAGTATCAAGTTCTGCAGAAAGATCAATAAGATAGGAAATGAGAAGCCATTGGAATTGACACTGGTATCTTTGAAAAATGGGGTTGAAAGTCAAATTGCAGAGGCTAAGAGGAGATGATAGTGGGGGCAATCTGATGGAAAAGCCAGAAGTAGATAGAACTGAGGGGTAGCTTTTGTAAAGCCATCTCTTATTTTCAAAGAAGAGGAAAGAATAAAAGGATGAGACAGTAGGATATTTTGTCAAGATGCAAGATGAGAAGGGAGAAGGAGGTAGTGGTCAGTGGCCTTGATTATTTCAGGAAAGTATAAAATGAGATCCTCAGCTGAGAAGGTAAGTCATTGAGGTAAGTGGGATAAAGAATCAATTAGGGATGAAGACCGCTGCCTATTTGAGATTAGATAACATAAATTTGTAGTGGAGCACAGTCAATACTGGTGTGTGATTTTCTGTGATTCCTTTTAGCAGCACATAAATAGAAGCAGATGATGGGAGTAAGCTGAGACTGGAGTTAGACAAGTCACGAGTGGCAACAGAACAAGAAAGCAAAGGATTCAAGAGCAGAGGTGAGGATGGAGAATGAACGGTTCATTTAGGGGTCAAGAATGGGGAGGGAAGAGTGAAACCAAAGCAGAATGAGAGGACTGGAGGCAATGGTGAGGACCAAAAATTGATTCAAGAGTAGAAAGGCATAGGAAGAGATGGAATGACTTAAGATCGGATAAAATAATCTATTCTGATACAGGAATTTTGGAGTTCTTGACCATGGACACAGAATACTTGTGGATGATGGTTGTCACCGTGCCTGTGCGGAGCTGAGGTAGACCAGAGGAATGGGTATGGAGTACAGGAATATCTTCTAAAATAAAAAAGCAGAAGTCTTGGCACTGAATTGAGAAAGAACAGTGACTAAGGGGTTGCTGGGTGAGGGTCAGAGATAACCATTATGATTGGGATTGGATGATAAATGTGGATAACATGAACCTCAGGGAAGAGAAGTTGCTAAGTGATTGAAAGGGAAGGAGAATCTAGAAGTGATAATAGGGAAGGATGTATTCTGATTCTACTCCCACCCACCCCCAAATGAGTTAGGGGTGAGAGAGAAAATACAACCAGTCCTAGAAAGGACAGCTAGAAAGACAGTGTCTTTATGGGGAGCCAGAGAGTGCCCAAAACATAAGAGGAAGACATCTGAGAGAAATGGAAGTTTGTTAATTATACAGCTGGGATTCCATAGTGTGCAATGGAAGGGGTGAGGACAGTCTCTTTGGTAGCATGGGATCCAGGATCACAGAGGGATTAGCAATGTGGCAGAGTACAAGAGGATGGGAAGCATTCCACTGAGGTAGGTAGGTAATTAGAAGGTTGAAGGTCTCACTCAGTCCTTGTTTCTCTAGAGAGGCAGTGGTAATATATCCGGAAAGCATCTCGAAGGGCAATCTTTTGGCAAAAGCAAACAAGTCTGGTGATGATGTGCTTTGTGTTAATTCTGAAAGATATCACCTGCAGAGCTTTAGCCAACATTATGATTTGTATTTCAGACATGTTCCCACGCAGAGCCACAATTCTGCACCACAATTCTGCTATCTAACACAAGAGCATTTGGCTTTCAATACAAAACGATTCTATTTAATAATGAACCATATACTAAATCTAATCAAGGGCGGATGATCATGTAACACAGCTTTGGCAAACATCCTGACAGTCATGATTCCTAGTCATTACATTTTTAGATTTCACATTGTTATGTTGTTCATCTTTCATTCTCAAAGAGGACCTAGACAAATTGGATATAAGTGAGGCAGAGCTGTGCAAAATCATCATTCTCTCTTCTCCAGAGTCATCAAAACCAAGTGGTAAGAAAAAGGTCAAGACAATTGGCAACAGTCTAGGATGACCTTGGCCTTTCTTGTTTTCCCCATGTCTCAGTGTGTCTGCAGTCACACCCATTCAATAATTTAGGGCTAGGTAAACATTAAGACAAAAGATAGATCCTCTTTTTAAGTTCTAGAAAAGAGGACATACCTTTTCCTTTAGGAAATCAGTGCTGTCGGTAAGATTACTACTGAAATAAAGTTATACATGAAACTCTGGTTTGGGTCTTGGAGCTCTGGAAACACTAGCAAACCCAGATAAACTTGTTGTTTTAAATGTCATTACATCTACCCATTCTCCACTACAGAAGCTTCAGTAGAGAATGGGTAGAGTTTTAAATTCTAGTTTGTTCTAAGACAAAAAGAATACTTCAGAAAAACTAGTATTCAAAAATGTCACTGCTTTCTAGTAAAAATCATGGAATTTCAGAGCTAGGACATTGGAGAGAATTTTAAATAAATCAATTTAAGAATCAAAAAGTTGGAGTGACTTGCTCCAGTCACTCCAGTGGTTCACAGTATTATTAGATGAGTCAAGACTTCAAGCTAGGTTTCCAGATGCCAAAATGAACATTATAGAATTATTCTAAAGATAAAAGTTACAACCATTGAGCCTGGTCATAATGAACTAGACAGAATCCTTGATGTGAAAAACAATGAAGTGGTGTTAAAAGCCAGTTTCCTGGAATTTTTTTTTAAATTTATATATTCCAGAAAAGCCTTCAAGTGATAACTTAAAAGCTGAGATCCAAGTAAAATTACTGTATAAAATATAAGAAGCCTTCCTTGTTAAATCACAGTTGATGAGTAGCACTGAAAGAATTAGTTATTTGCAAACCCAAAGAATTGCCATGATTTTATTTATTTTTATTTTTACAACCCTAATTAAAATCACAAGTCTTTCCACTAAATCTCACATTTAGAGCAATTCCATGTTCACTCAAGAAGCAAATTCAGTTCTCTTCTAGATCACTGTCTCTACTTAAGTAGACATCAGTTAACCATGAGAATATAAAATGCCCTTTATCATATCTGGTACAATTTTATGGTGATAAGAATATCTTTTAATTCCTTAGGCCTATCATTGGACTATAGAGCAATTTGAATTAAAATTAGGATGGGAAATTAATGGGAAGGTGATTTTATTTAATATTCAACAATTTGGAGGAAAGGAAGAAAAAACAGCAGCTAGTCACTGGTCTTTGTTAGGGAACCAAAATTCCTGAAAGGCTCAACATTATGTTAAAGATGGAGGTAGTACCCACTATTAGCAAAGATATAATGTTAACAGTGGAATCTCAAAATAATTAAAAAGCACCACAAACTCGATTAATCTGGATAGATATGAGGCAAAGAGTCAAACTTTGGATAACTCCAAAATCTCTAAACAACAATCTAACAGGGTGAAGAGAGCCAAAGCTAAGTCTAGATTCTCAGATATCCAAGAGGATAACAATGCCCTCATTTCAAGAATCCTCCATTTCTATCTCCCACCCCACAAGAAATTAGAGTATTCTCAATTTGACACAAGACCACCTAAAGCAGGTAACAGAAAAGCCTTGTTATGTAATAAGCTTCCTATAACTGAAAGCATGTAAAGACAATTTTGTATCTAGGATGAAGGGAACTATCTGTCCTGGGTTGGAGGTTGGTCCCTTCCAATATTCTTTTTTGAGTCTGGGATTCTATATTATGTCATATCAACTGATAAATAGTTTCATGGCGATACAGATAGGGGGTCAAGCACCTTAGAGGTTGCCTCCTCCTGTCCCACATTAGTAGGACCAATTATTTGTCTTCTCTACTCTTCTGGAGTCTACAGAGGACAAAACTAGTGTTGCCACATTTTTTTTTTATTAAAGCTTTTTATTTGTATAACATGTATGGGTAGTTCCCCAACAATGATCTTTACAAAGCTTTCCATTACATATTTTACCCCCAGTCCTCTCCCCTCCCCTAGATGGCAGGAAGTCCACTACATGTTAATAATGTTGAAATGCTTGAGAAGTTATGCAAGAAACATCCTATCTACAAGAAAAAAAAAAAAAAGAATCAGAGAAAGTGTGTTGCCACTTTTAATTTGAGAGCTTTTTGCTCTTATAGCCCTACTCCCTGCAATGCCTGTACTAGGTTGACAGGTATTTTTTGTAAGCTCTAAGGATGGAAAGTATGGGTCAGCACCTTTACTTCAATTGGGAAGAAGCTGGTACAGAGGTAGCGCTTAGATGGGGTGAGGTTACCAATTGCTTCAATTTGTTAATTTTACTAGGTACCTAGAAGAATGTATAGCATTCTTCCAGTAGAGCATCTTTCCAGACTTTCTCCATGACAGGTTGCTACCAATAGGCATGTTTGTAAGGTCAAAATATATCAGAAAGAACACAATAGCATCCTATTTAGCTCAGAGAATCCTAGAAAGAGGAACAAGAGTTTATACAGATGAGGCAGCAGGCACAGGAATAGAAATTACTTCAGTTGTTTCAAACTTAGATCATTTGGAGAATACTAAATTTTGTTCTTTTATGCTTTCTCCCAATGTGAAATTTTCTAAAACTGAAACTAAAACATCTCTAGAACCTATGGACGACATTTAAAACTAAACCAATCCCAGGCCTGAGCTGAAAAAGACTATGAAAGAAGAAAAAAAGAAAAGATTACAAGAATGATGTATTTCATGAAGATGCTACTATATTGCCCAGCAAATAGATCAAAAGCTGGGTCAGATAGTTTAGTTCTAGCTAAACAGGTTAAAGCCATCTGTCCACATAATATCCCCCAATTCTAGGGATGTTTATGGGAAGGGAGAGCTGAACAAAATGGGTCTCCCTGAGAACCTCTAGGAGATGGAGACATATAAATTTTCTGTCTCTAGAGGTCATCCTTGGCAAAGAAGGATTCAGCAATCCTAGATAATGATTTTCTTGGGAGTGGCAGCCACTGTTGTTACCAAATCCATCAAGTGAGTTATCAGCTTAGGACTTAACGGCCCCCTTCTTTCTTTAAAAAAAGAAGCAGTAGCAACTGATAATTAGGAGAGAGATCAATCTTAAGCACTTTTTTCTCATTTTTTATGAGAAAATGAGGGAGTTCTAATAGTTGATCCCTCAGGTCCTTATCAGTTTTAATATTATCACTTTACCAAATCATTTAACAGATTCTAATACCAGGGAATCAATGAACTCTGGCTCACCACTTCACGGTGATCCCCTTCATGGGCCCAGGAATACTGGTGATCTACTTTTTTAAAAAGTCTGATTTTTCTGTCTCTCAAACTTGGCCATGTCCTTTGCATTCTTTACTTCCCAATCTCTAGAGAGGTTCTGTTCCACTTAGAAAAAACTATTCATTCCTATAAGGTTGTTCTACTTAGTTTTCTCACAATATAAGCCACAGGGAAATCCTTCCTAATACTGTGACTATTCCACAGCATCTGACTGTTTGGGGGCAGGTTGGTTATACTTACATAGTTATGAGCACATTTTTCCTGAACCATTAATACCTTCGGGTGGTAGAAAAAATGCCAACAAACTAAGCCAAGCCTCAGTATGCTGTTGAATTGCTAGCTTAGGCCCTAGCAGAAATCTAAGTTCCTTAAGTCTGATGTTATGCAACAACACTGTTTCTCTAAAACATGAAGATTTTACTGAGGAACAACATAAAAAGAGTGCCATAAAAATAGAAACCAAGTTGGTTGGATTTTTGATGGATTAGAATATGGGAGCACTTTAAAAGAAGGTTAATTTTCAATTCAAATCAGAAACCTTATATCAGCTGTAAGAACGTTGGAAAAATTGAAGTAACAGAAAAATACCATCAGAAGCTAGTGAAAGATAAATTTAAGTATTGGTACTTTTATGTATAGAGTTCTTTTGTACTCTATAAAACTAAACCCCAGAGGAGGAGCTACTTAAATTCCTCTTAAACCTAGCAGTTTGAGGGGTACAAGTCAATTTTGTATATCCCTAATAGCACTAAAAACTTTTGTATTCTGTTTTAGTATATCCCTAATAGCACTAAAACTTTATGATCCATCATATTTGCAATTATGCAAATAGACTTCATGACACTAAGATTTACTGACACTAAGTCAAGTGACAAAATTGGTTAGCATGAACACCACTTTCAAGTAGTTCCCTAACTGAGGCAAAGTTTCTGAAGGAGTCTCCTGAATCATATGAAGGCACAGAACAATGGACTTGGAATCTAGAGATAGGAAAATTCAAACTTCCTATCTTTGAGATTAGTTGTGTAACCATGGATAAATTACTTAACTACTGAGCTTCAGTTTCTTCATCTGTAAAATGAGTATAAAACCTGATTACATACCCCAGAGTTGCTGAAATCAGAACATATGTGAAATGTTTTGCAAATTTCAAAGTACTGTGTAAATGTCAGCTATTCTCTCTATTTTGTACCCTAAAATAAAGTCCCATTTCCTCCATCCTCCATCCCTTGATTGGGAAAATCAAGTGGGAAAGGATGAAGATAATGTACATAGGTACATACTGTCTTCAACCCTGAATATATTTAATATGGTACACAGATACCATGAATACTATAAACAAATAAAACACCTTTTGCTTCATTGCACATGTCTCCGAAAGTCTGAAACATCATAGAAGTATATCAGTATGTCAACTCCAAAGGAACAAATTACTTTATAGTTACATAACAGAAGGAAAAATTTTTTTTGCTATTATTGCCTTAACTTAAGACATTACTGCTGTATATGATGGGATACAAGAGAAATTCTAGCTTCATCAATTCATGAGCCTGTGCAAGAAATAGATGTTTTCAATGAGATTACGTGACATAGATTACATAAGAGATCAACAAATATTTGCTGATACTTTTATTTCAAGTGATGTGGTTGGGTTCCATGTCACATTCTCTCACAATACAATAGATTATGCAAACACCACCACAGGTTTTTCCCAGACAGAATTTTAAGGGGTCTTCAGAATCCCTCTTGAGAACTCAATGTGATGTGCTCTATGCCAACACCTTAATGTTCTAATAAACACATTCTCTTGCTCATAAAAATAATTAGTGTAGTTTAAGAAACCTGGATTAGGTCAACAAGAATGTGTGAAGGCACTAGTTGATGGTCATCCTGGACCATCTTCCAGCTACTCTATTTTTCTGATTCCTGCAGTAATTTTCAATTTATTCTATATATCTAAAAACACCATCATGTTCTCATCTTAACCTTACTAACACCTGGAATAAGCAGAGAAGGATGGTCCACAACACTCCCAAGTGCAGCCCAAATCAGATGAAAATATAATTAGGAAATACATAACAAAATAAAAATATGATAAAACATGAATAATATTAATTTTAAAACTAAGTCAATATGAGGGCCACAGGGGTTTTTATGTATAAATTTTGGCTCTCACTTTTGAGTTTTGACATCACTGTCCTAAAGACTACCTAGTTCAGCTACTTATCCAAAGAAGAGATGCTACACAGAGAAGGCCTAACAGATTGTCCTCCAGGGGTACTATACTAAGTTTCTTAAATCTGACAGCAAGGTTTATGTCTTATCTAAATTTTCTATTTCTCCCAGCACACTGTGCTCTGCACAAGAGGTAGATACTTAAAAAAAAATTTTTTATTAAATCCAGTTTTTGCCCAAATATTTACTTTTATAGGAAGAAGTTCTTATCTCTTGATATAGTATATTTAAGTAACGCACAGCATTATTCATTAGAAGGGTTTCTTTCAATTAGGAGAACCAAGGAAGAACATGAACTGATGAAGAATGAAGCCAACAGAACCCGGAAAATAATAAAAACATTCTAAATGAAGGAACAAAAATTAAATTGAATCATTGAATTTGACCCTGAATCAAGCTGATTACATGCCCTGCCCTTCCTCCCTTTCTGAAGAAGTAAGGGACACTAGATGTGGAATATTATGCTTTGGTCAGACACTGCTGATATGTTGGCTGGTTTTACTGAACTGCTTCCTGCCTGTCTCTCCCTCAAAACACTTACACAGACAAACAAACCCTTTTGTTACAAAGGACAGTGAAGGAACATACTCAGGAAAGGTACTACTAAAATAAAGAAAACACACAAAGTAATAAAAAAGAAAGTTCTTTACACTGGACTGAAATCTGCTTCCCTGTAACTTCTACCCACAGAAATATACAAATAATTGAACAGAAAGGAGGAGTTAGTGTGAGGCATTAGAAGATCAGGCTTAGTGTCCTGGTCTCCTACTTCTGTGGACAATGCTCCCGCAACTAAAACCACATTCTTATTTGAGGACAGCAAAGAACATAATTAACAACTGGTTCTAAGACAAGCACACAGACCTGACGTCAGAGATTCTCCCTGACTGGCACATCTGAAATGGTGTTGCCCTACCCTTTCAAAATCCTGTTACCATAAGTAACTCTTGGATCTTATTGAGATGCTATTGTCACTAGCCTGCCACTTCCTTGGCTGTTGTGACAGGGGCTGATACCTTGCCAGAGGCCCAGGTTTCTCCTTTGCCACCTGGCTTGCCTTCACTGGCAGTGAATCTCCATTCTGTGCTGGCAGATCCTCTTAAGTTTACATATTTCCTATAAAGGTCTGAGCAACTGACCTCCCTAGCCACAGCCTGTTTCTTCTGAGTTCAGATGCTTTAAATAACTCCTAATATTTTAAGACAAATGAGATAATGTGACATGTTTTATAAATTTTAAGTTCTAAAAAAAAAAAAAAAAAAAGGCTGTGTTAATGAGGATCTGCATTTTTATTTGATCATATTACTGCACAAAGTAACCAGGAGACACATTAGTACACAATTATTATGAATTACTATGGCCAAAAAGATTCACTACCTTATAATCAACCTTTTAAGCTATAAGCCTCTCTAAACTTAGGTAGGTTGATCTTTGGTAGATAAGACTCATAATCTGTCACCAGGTCTATACTTAAAACCCTCTGGTACAACTTTCCAAGGCTTCCTATTAGGCAAGGGTCCAGAACCCCAGGGACAGCAAAGGAGAAAGATTTTACTGGAGGAAATCTTTTACTACCTTTCAGAAATGAAGATTACACCCCCAGGACTTTGAAATGTACCAGTGAGACACCTCACCTCCCCACCTGTCAAAAAAAGCCTGACACAATCAGGCAGCTCCCTTTGTTAATATGACAGATAACCTTCATGTGATCAACCTTTTCTTTAATGAAATGTGTAGGGAAAGCAGTAAGTCAAACAGGAAGGTAAAAAGGTGTATCAATCAATCAACAAACATTTACCAGATGCCTACTATGTACCAGGAACTGTGCTACATGTTGAGAATAAAAGTATTTCCTGCAGTTAGGAAAACCTTAGCCTCTTAAAAAATTCTAAGATACACTCACTACATTTTCCTATTGCTCCCGTTAACACTCTTCCTTATATTATCTTTAATCTGCACAGATCTATGTTCCTCAGTGGAAAAGTGATTCTAAAAGGGTATGTGTCTCAAGTGTTATTAGGTATGTCATGAAATTTTGGGTGTTACGTTACTGCAGATAAGAGATTTCCAAAAAAATTATTTAACATCTATCTTACCCAGCATATTAATGTGGTGAACACAGCATGTGCAAAAACAAAACTTGCCTATATGTGCACTCTAACTTCAAAAAATGTCAGACCTTGAACTTGCAGCAAAGTCAAGAAAAAAGGGGCAACAACTGTGCAATCTCAAGTCACACAACTATTTTATTACAGCACTGCCAACATAGAATGTTCAGTGTGCTACAATTACTTATGGCAAAGAGTATAGTTGTGAGCAAAAAGGTCTGAACTGCTATAGTTGAATATAAATTTTCTAAAAGCTAGGCTTATCATTTATCACCACTATTTCCAGTACCCACTATATAAAGAGGCTTTTAATAAATGTTTACTGACTATTATAAATTGAATTGAAGTCCAGGGGGCCCTGGAAAGAAGAAAAGAAATATGCTAAGTTACAAAAGAGCATTCTAATTATGGCTTCTAAACAACACTGCATTGAGAATAAAACTTATGCTCTAGTCCAGGTTCTGCCTCTAAACAAGTAATGTGACCCTGGGCAAGTACTTTCTTTCACCTCTGAAATCGTTTCCCTCATCTATAAAATGATGGGACTAGACTTGATGTTTTTTAAAAGCTTTTTTCTTCTGATTTATAGCTCTGTGATTCTGTGTCTACTTATTTGATAAAAGAAAACTCGGAATAAAAAGAAAACTTACATGGCCACAAGTGATATGCCAACATGGAATAAAAAGAAAACTTACATGGCCACAAGTGGTATGCCAACACTTACTGGTTTTTCCTCTATTGCCTAAATTTACCACAAGTTGGTCATCAATTCCCTACATGCGAAATGATGATGATGTGGAACAGAATTAGATCCTCAGCCATCTGACCAGTTTCCTTTACAGTTTGCCTTACCATATGTGAAAATTGTGACAATTGAAAGGCTGAGAAGGTATTATCTAAAAATATAATTAAAATACATTAAACTTTTAAAGAAGAAAAAAAATTATATTACAAGTTGTGATAATAAGAACTTTGAGGTACTCTTTAGGAATGAGAAAATGAGCTTATTTTCTCAAATCTTTTGTTCTTAGTATATTTTTAAATACTGATAACACATGTTTTATCATATTTCTATCTATTCATTGCAGTCTTTAGATTCCAAATGAAAAACCTTTATATCCAGAGAATTAAAATAAAGAGAGGGTAAAATAAACCTGAAGCCACTCCTTCTGCCAAATACCCACCCTTTGGTGCATAGGTATCCTCCCAGATTTAAACTGTACTGCAGTTGTTATTTACAAATAGAATCCAGAAAGATGTAAAGGTATGTTACAATCAATTTAATGGAAAAACAACTGAGATCTGGCACTTACTTCCTAAGGATGATCACAGCTCGACGCTCCTTGATATCCTGTGGTCGTATGCAGTGGGTTATTTCATCAGCAGCATATCCACTGAAAAAGAACATAGCATGTACTAAGAGTAGGCTGAGATTAAGGAAAGGATTGAAGGTAAAAGATTATCACTTCCTTTGATCAGGATTCTTCTCATTTCCTTTGGAATACTAAAGCTCATTCTGAACAACATGAACACATATGCTTCCTTTCCAAAGGCATACCCATTTGTGATTCAAAATAAGGGAACTTCTCTCCCTTCCCCAAAGCTGAATTATAGCAAGCATGTTTATTATTTAAAGTTGTTTCTTCTCAGTGAAGATTTTACTTTTATCATCTAAAATAAGCCTGATTAAATGTAGATACTACTTTTAGAAAACATGGGCATATGACAAATAAAAAATACTTGTAATGGAAAGGTAAGAAGGAAAAGCTGAGCAATTTTCAAAATCCTTCCAACTTTTTATCAAGACTTAAAAAGAACTTCAATTAAATGAAGTTTGTTTTTCTGAACAGACTCAGTATTTGTTAATTCTTCTCACCTTTGAGGGAATCAGAGATGCAGAAATTGACGGGAATAATCAGATTAGCTTAATTAAGGGACAGGAAAAGAGAGAAAGACCATTTTCTCTCTCTTTCAACTCTTTGGCTTTATGCAGAAGCTAAGGTGGTAAAAGTGATGAGTCATCCAATAGCTTTATTCCCTTAAGCTACCACTTGAGTCTCCAAAGTCTCCAAGTCAGCTGTTCAGTATATTTTGGGATTTACTATCATTATTTCATATTTATTTCAACAAGGTAAAATTTCTTACAGACCAGCACTACTTGATAGCTAAGAACTTTCTAGCAAACTTTGTTCTTCAGCATCCTCTCCCCATTGTCATGTCCAAAGTAATTTTAAGCTATCAATTAAAAAACCCTGAAAAAAATCATTCAGATCAGTATAGTATAAAACTAGCTAATACAGGTAAGAAAAAGTCTCTTAAATATCTTGCTCAACTGAAACACCTCTAATTGTTCCATGTGATAAAGGATCATTCTATGCTTAGCCTCTTTGTTTTAATGTTCAGGTTTTGATGAAAGTCCTTTTCAAAAGTTGTATTAGTATCAGGTCCACTTGGCCTCTACTACTCTAAACTCAACCTGGACTGGTACTATTTGGATGGGGGTAGGGAATGAGGATGGGAAAGAGAGAGAAGGTACCTGATACCCTACTAGGAGGCAAACAGCTATTCACCCCATGTTCTGTCTAGGAGCCAGACTACTTTTGGCTTAGGTCTCAGAAAGTGACCGGGTTGCAAGCCCTGTGTCCCTTTAAGGTTACCAGGTTGGTTCTTGTCTAGCCTCAGGAGATCACATCCACAATAAAGATTTTCTCAGAGTGATCTTGAACTAAACCAGAGGCCAATGAAGACGATGGAGCAAACCAGAATTCTTGATGTAACTGGAAATATCCAGGTGCCTTTGGATCGATCAAATAACTTAGGGCTCTCTTGCATTAAAAAAAAGTCTCAGTCAAGTCCTTTGGGCTACCTCAGACAGGCAGAATGATTACAAATCTTATTTCTTCTTTGTCACTCTATTTACCAGAGCAAAAAATAAAATCATGAAAAGTAGACAAGATCAATCTCCAAATGACTAATTCTCATACCAGCTTCAAACAAACAACCCTCTCCAGATACTTACATATGAAAGTGTTATTAATCTGTTAGCTAGTAACAGAGTTGCAAATATACTGCCTTCAAATTTACTATCATGGGAAAGCTTGTCAAAATGCAATTCTGGAAAAATCCAGCCATTTAACAATTTATCTTTAGTCTTTCCTTAAAAGAAAGAAAGAAAAAAAAAAGAAACCCAGGAATCAAACTATCCCTACCAAGTGAAGCCAAAATGAATCAAAAGACCTGAAAAGGATAATATTAACTGTTCCAATCATTGTCACAATATGTAAGTGTACAGTATCATAGATTATAATAGTTTAGCTACTACTACTACTACCCGTTAGAGCTCAGCTTAATCTTAATCCTCTCAGATGCTACTCCTGCTCCCTCTTGTGGTTGCCTTAATTCTGGCATATCGTTGAAGCATCTGCTACTAAAATGCATTAAAACTCATCATTAGGCTTTCACTATACCTTTGGCTTTCCTATCACAATGAAAACATGATTATGTAAGTCTTTGGCAAGCTCCAAGAATATTCTTGTCGGTTTAAAAAAAAAAAAGGACCTATACTATTTTTTTAATAAATTGTTTTTAATATGATCATAATCATTAATAAACACAAATTGTTTCAATATACAAAGAAAAGAGAATCATAGAAGAAACAAGCTTTGAGTTTCCATCTGAAAGTGTTGAGCTGAGAGTACATTAGGGTTATTTACCACTAAGGAGCCTATTTATTGCAAGAGAGCCTGTTTAAGGAGAAGCTGCATGCCAGTTTGAAACTGAATACATCCAAGGTCCAATGCCACTCTTGGCCTGTGGAAAGAAGTCAGTGCCTGTTATTTTATCTCCAAAGGAAAGAAAGTTTTACATATTGGTCAGCCTACATAATTATCATGTTGATCAAATGGGAAAGCAGTGACCACTTCCAGTGTTTCCTTGTATCACATCCTAAGTCTCTTCTCAAGGGAAAAAGATTTGGAAAATGCAAAGATGCTAATAACTGTTTCCTTAAAACCCCATTTGGTAAATTTGTTCAAACAGGATCAGAGACATCTTGAAAATATAGGTTTGGGCTATCTATCTAGGGTCCTCAGTTCTGTCTTAGGGCCAGTGGATGGTAGAAATAACTGTTCACATTTACATAACACTAGGGTTGACATGCTTTTCTTTACCTAAAAGGTAGACAATTCACACATTTTCCCACTTTGACAGGTGAGGAAACTGAGGTTTAAGGAAGTTAAATGACCTGATGACCTGCTTACTCACTGTCACTAAGCTAGTAACTGTGGTTCAGGATTCAAACCCAAGTCTCCTACCTCAGTATGCTATATCACCCATGCTACAATTTACTGGGAGATAACTTAAAGACTCCCAGTAATATACTGCAATCAGAATATGAAACCTCTCTCAATGTGGGAGTGGAATATGTGAAATGCCATTTGCTTTTCTTTTTGAAAGTGAGCCACCAAAGCAGAGTAGTGATCTCAGGTGGAAGTTATTTATACATTCCTCAAACGCCATAAAAATACATATAAAACCAAAGAAAATCCAAAGAAAATAAGGCATGTTTGACTCCAAAAGTTTAGAAGATTGGGGAAAGGGGAGGATGCCTCAAATTAGAAAGATGTCAAGCTTACCCTCACCCTGATTCTGACTACCTAAAACATTAAATTCTGAAGCCTGTGATCAACCTTTTCTCAAACTGTTCAATTACATATCAGACTAACATTTGCCTTTGTTTTCATATTCCCTCCTGTAACACTCCCACCCCTTCCACCAATCCTTATGCTTCACAACTACAAGGCTTATTAAATAACTTTTTGAAGTCTGTAGTACTGCCTCTAGATTGAAATGTTTGTTTAGCTTTTAAAGTTCTACACAATATGTTGCAAAACAATTTCTCCAATCTCACTGGACATCACTCCCCTCCTTCACTCTGATACTAGGCAAACTGGCCTTGCTTCTGTTCCTCATCATTCTGTCTCTGTTGTCTGTCCTCAGGCTTAGAACATATGTCCCTTCTCTATTCCCTTTCTGAAGCATAGAGATTGTTTCATTCTTTATATTTGTATCTCTAGTGCCCAGCAGTGCCTGTGACACAGCACACACTTAAATACTTGATAGGATGCTTTAGCATACATAAAATCTTAATTAAATGGGATAATCAATCATTAATAATAAATCAATAAACACTAAATACCTTCTTTGTGCTAGGGTAACATATTCTGTTCTTTTCAGTCATGTTCTAAGTTAGAAATTAGGCTTTCTGAAGAACTAGAGCTTGGCTGTGACCACAACTGTACAGCCCTAAAATTTTTCCATGGCACTTAAAAGAATGCACAGAAGTTTCTGAAGATAGAAACAGTACATCTGATTTCTTTTATTTTGTCTTCTATTATTCCTTCTTAGGACAAGAAACATTAAAACGACCCAGGACAGAACTCTGGCCCAAGACCATCTGTGAGCTTGCTCCATTTGTATTGAAACATCTCTAGGGTTTGAGTATTCTTCACTATTCTTTGTTTGATTCTCTCTTGAACTGCAGAAGTGAGGTATCTTAAGAGCTGTCTGTCCCACTTTCTGAACTATTTTAAGTCAAATGCTGAATTTTGCTTTCAGTAAGTAGATATCATCTCTTATCCCACAATTAATGAATAATGATAACAGTAAATAAGGAATCTTTAGCATTCCTCATTTATATCATATATTATAAAATACTATGCATTATATAATCCAATGTGTTATAAGTTTATTTATATTGCATAATTTATACTATTCTCTAGGATAACAGTAAATAAGGACTCTCCAGGAAATTATTTCAATTAAAAATGTAATTTCTATATTTTGCTCTGATAAATTCATCTCGTAGCATGAAAGAGAAATGTGCTAAGTAAGAAGGTAATAAATATCTTAGAGGAACAGAGTTGAGGGGCCTACCTTGTTCTTTTGCCCAAATGGTAAAATATGCAGGAAAGAATAAGGGAGGGTAGAGCCTACTACTGATGGAACTGAATGAGTAAGCCACAATAATGCCATTGAGAAGCAGTTTTTCCAAGTGAATTTAGAAAGTCAGGACAAAACTTTTGTTTAGGTTTCCAGTGTCACTTCAAATATGTTTATATGATCTTCAAAAGTTGTTTTCCATACTGACAGCTATTAAAAAAATTTGAACCTCTACTATAATTCTCAAAAAGAGAGCAAGCAATGTGGATGAAGCTAGTAGTGTTTCAGCTATTACTAAATGAAATCATGATGCAGTGGAAAGAGTACTGGACTAAAGTCAAAAGGCTTTGCTGGCCTGCTGCATGTCATCCTGAGCAAGTCACTTCCACTCTGGGTCTCAGATTTCTTCTCTGGATAATGAACAGGTTGACTTATTAGATAATCTAAGGTCCTTGTAACTCTTTAACACTGAGAATCTTCCTTTACACCCCCATTACACTTTTTTCTTAAATGGACAGGCTAAAGGATTTGAATTGGTCTTGGTTTCATTCAGATGGGGAATATTTCCCAAGTAAGGAAACTAACTTTATGCTTTGCAATTTATAATTTTAGAGAGTTACCTAGAATAGACATTAGGTGACTTGAGATTTTAAGAAGAATTCTCTACTCATTACACACTTTTCTTTCCTATCTGAAGCTCTAAATCCTATCAGCTGAAGGTAGAATATTTGGGGTTTATTCTTAGTAAGAGTAAGAAAATAAGAATTCCTTCATAAGTTAAATAACAATTGAAAAGAATCTAGAGAAAAACTAAGATGCTAACAGGCCAGAGACTTTAGAGAGAAACAGTCTGCCTGTCTGTAAACAGAGTAGAACAGTTGATAAATTTCAGAAGTAGCATCTGAACCCAAATTGGAAATTCAGATAGGAGTTCTGAAAAATAAAATCACCAAAATTACTGGTTTTTCAAGCTTGGTGATGTTTGGGGGAAGGAAGGTAAAGAGAGGCTGAGAGATGAATCAAGCTGACCTTTGCTTTCAGTATGCACCAGGATACAGTGGGTAAGAGCACTAGATTTGGAGGCAGAAAGTCTAGGTTTGAATCCTGCCTCTACTATTTACATACAGTGCTTGGCACATAGTAAACACTTTATAATAATAATACTGTGTGATACTGGGCAAGTCACTTAACTTCTCTGGACTTCATCATAAAGTAAAGGCTATCTAGTACATATCAGATAACCTCTAAGGCGGGGGTTCTTAACTAATTTTTTTTTTTTTTTTTTGTCAAGGACCCCTCAGGCAGTTTAGTAGAATGTAGGAATCTCTTTCCAGAATCATTATAATTATTATTTAATAACTGAAAGAAATGTTAAATTTAAAGATTAGTGAAAATAAATATGTGATGGGTTTTTTTTTTGTTCAAATCCATTAAACCCTCCAAAATCTATCCACAGACAAAGGTTAAGAAGCCCTTCTCTAAAGTCCTTTCAGGTTCCAAATTTTTGATGAAGATTTCCAAGTGTTTCTCCTTAAATTTCATCATTACATAGACTACCTAGCTTAACAAAAAAAGTCTTACTTTAAAAATCCTAAAAATTAATAATTAGAAACTTGGGAGTTTTGAGCTAAAGTTCTCAAAGAAATAAAAAATTTTCCTGATAGTATAATTCTGTTAGTGAACTCTTTTGTCAAGTAGGATGGTTTAAAAACTTTTTCCAAGCATGGAGGACAGTTCTAGTTTGGGATTATGAGGCTGTATCTAGAGAGAGGGCAATATGATTTACACACACACATATTTTAACCATATTAACTAAAAGGATAACATGACAAATTCTACTTTCTGCAGAAAGCATTTTAAGTCCTGAGTGAAGCATCAAAGTTAATAATTTACAGCTACTCCAGAATATGTTCTTGCCACAAATCTGTACATATCTGGCTTTAAAGGGCCCTTTGGTATTTCAGGCTCTAAGTCTCCCTGGGGATGGACTACAATAATTTCATGCTATGTGGAACTATTTGGGATCAATAATTTTAGAGAGGTTCTTGCTGGAAATTTCTAGCCTAAAAGGTACTGTAAATAATAAATCTGTATTGGAATAAACAAGCAGATTCTGAGAAACAAAACAAGTCTCAGATATTTGGATATTCAGTGGTGTGGAATCCAAAATCCTGGTTTAGAGGAACAAAGAGCCCAAGTATTGCTGCTGCTGCTGTTTGTTTATTTCCCAGACACAAACAACCTTCAGTTAACTACCCTGCTTGGAATTCCCTACTATTGCAGCATTATTTTGGCTCTTGGAACCTGACAGGATTCCTCCCTCATCTACAAACACTGAAGCAACAACCGTTTCCACACCCAAATGATATAAACAGTGCTTCCCCAATGCTATTCTTAAAAGAATCCATGGGACTACATTTCTCTGTACATTGCTGCACTTTAAAGATTAAACTACTAAAGCTCCCGAAGATCTTCAGGACAGAAAATTAAGATCAACATTACTTTTTGTGGTGGTACTTTTTTGAAATAAGAGGATTCTAAATTATCTTATGACTAACAAATAAGGCATTACTTCTCTGATTCTTGAAATTTCTGAGCTAGAATGAAGCAGTTTAAAGTAAAATTTACTTTCTCATTAAAATTCAATGGTAAGGCAAATATGTTACTATTATAGTTGAAGGGGAAAGGACCAGGTCAAAAGAATGTAATTACTAAACTTAAAATTTAGAAAGGACACTAACATACCTCCTTACAAAAGACTGAGATCAAGTGCTATACTTGGAATCAGGGGATCTGGATTCAAATATCTCCTTAGATAAGTTATTGTGTGCTATGCAATCATTAACCTCTTTAGGCCTCAAGGTGCCTCTTCTTTTTCCATCTCCAAAACTATGATCCTATGAGAAATAACTAAGCACTCAAGAAAACAAACCCTGCATTTTATAAGGATTTATGGCTTCACCAGTAGCACATTATGCTTGAGAAAATCTTACCTATGGCTTGTGTTGAATGCATTAAAGCTAAGTTTTAGCAATGTTCTTCTTCATTTCTGGAGGAAGAGGAACAAACTTTCCTGGTAAGCATTTCCCACTTTAAGATCAAGTCTGAATACTAGTTCAACCCATAGGATAGGTCAACCATCATAAAGGAAAAATTTTCTACAAGTAATTATTATCTTAAATAATGGAGGCCAGCTGGGAGTAGAGTTATGGATTAAAGAATGATGGCAAAGGCTCCCTCCTGTCCCTTCCCTCATTACCTGAGCACAGTCACACTTCCTCTCCTCACAGGCAGGAACAGCACAGGTTCAGAGACCCTGATGGGCTTGAATTGAAACTTGCAGCCGAAGCAGAGGGCGGAGTCACTGAAGAAAGAGACTGACACTATGGGTCTCTCAAAGATGTGGATGGGATCCACATGTGAGACAATGCAGCCTCCGGGTTGGTAGTCATTGATGACTGCGCTGTTGACAAAGCCTTCAGGAATGACACGGTGCTCCACCAGCTTCTGTATTACCAGCTGGTGCACCCACTCCGGGATTTCATCCACGTCTCCAGGTGGGTAGAGCCGCTCCTGACCCGGACCTCGCTTCTGCAACTGGGATCCGTAGGTATAACCCTCTCCAAAAAAGTACTTGTTGCGGAGGGGAGCCCGATCCACGGTGTGCTCGTTATACAAGCCTTTCTCTGCTCGGGACACCACCTCGTCGATGCGGGCCTCGATTTTGGCACACTCGTCCTGGCTGAAGAGGCGGATTTGCCTGATGCCGCTCTTCACTTTGCGAGCCTCCTCCTCCTTCTGCTCCTCGTAGTCACTGCGCTCGGAATCTGAGTCTTCATGGTATTTACGTTTGGCCGGGATGGTGTAGGGCTCAGCAGCTGCAGCCGCAGCAGCAACGGCCACCACGGCAGCCTCCCGGCTGTTGGGTTTGTAGTTATCCCGGGATGTCATGGACTTGAGTTTCTCCCGCAAGTCGGTGTAGCCGCTGGCAGCAGCCATAGTGCTGCTTCCTACCCCACCCCCACCTTTCCTCTATTGATCTCCTAGATACCCGACTCTGGGAACAGGAGAGTGGGAAGTGCTGCTGCTATTCATGGCCTGCACCAGCTGTATGAGAATGTTCCTTCTGAAAAAGACGGTTTGCCTATAGCCCTCCAAAGGTAGATTTTAGGGTCCAAAGGATCCCCCTTTCCTCCGGGAGATAGAAGCCAGGAAGGTTGAGAGGGGAGGGAAGGTGGTCCTTCTTCAATCCTCCATAGGTCGGTCCCTTCTCAAAGCATTTGAGAACGTAGTAGCTTCAGTGCTTCATGGGGGTTTTCCTCCCTTTTGGGGAGGGCGATGGGTCAGGGAAGATATCTTCTCTCAGGTTCCAGTCTTGGGTGCAACAAAGCCCGTAAATCTTTGGGGGAAAGGTCAGCGCAGTCCAGCTCTGATCCCCTTCCTCCTGGGAGGTCTGAAAGCTCTCCTCGTGGAACGGGGATAAGACAAGACCCGAGGATCGAAGCCCAGTTTGCCAGAAGTGAAGCCGAGTCGTCCGGGCGTGCTCCCCCTTTTTCCCCCTTCTTCAGATGAAGGACAGGTAGGAATTAGCAAGCGAACAGGCGGAACCCAGGCTCTTTGAGGGGATCCGTGGCCGCCGGGAGGCCTCAGCCGCAGTAGCCTGACTGTGTCATGCAGAAGCGGCGGGGCCTCCTCCCGGGATCTCTTCAAAGGTCTCCAGTTGAAGGGAAGAACACATCACCAGGTCGCCCAGATCTCTCCTGCCGCCTCATCCCACAGTCCCAATGGCAGCAGCCGTCTGGGGAGCAGAAATCGAAAAAAAATCAGGTTCCAGTTAAGTGTGATCAGGTTCCGCTCTGCAGAGCAGGGTTTTCAGTAGCACTTTAAAGGACTCCTCACTACGTCACAGGGCGCCAGCCCAGCATACTATAGACCTGGGGCTAGTCCTGTCCTAAGCGGGCTCCTCACCACGCAGGCGCCACTCCACCGGCAACAGTGGGTCCTCCGGCTTCAGTCATGCGCGTCAAGATGGTCCCGGGCAGCGGCAACTTCAACGCATGCGCACGAAAAACCGCTCGTCGTTTGCTCCCCTCCCCCAATCCCTCAGGGCTACGAACCCCCTAGCAACCTGCCTCAACACAGCGCTGGTATGACTTTCCTCGGGAGCTGAGCAGCTCCTTTCACCTCCTTCGAGGAGTGGGGAGGATTCTGCACGTTGTCACGGCTGTTCCCCCGCCTTGTCAGGACATCGTCGGGACACCCGTACACTCCTCAACCCCCTCCACGTACAACCAGGGGAACCGCCACAACCTACCCTGTGGTATTGCCGCCCCCTTCGAGCTTGCTCTTCTTTTATTGGTCTGTCAGCCACTCAGGGGGCGGTCCCAGACGAGGTTTCCGGGGGCTGATTGATGGCGAAGCCAGTCAATCAGAAGGGTCGCCCTAGTTATTGCGTCCTCGTCGAGGACCCCTCAAGGGTTAGTGGGTAGTTAAATTATTGCCTGTTATTGTACGGCTACGGAGGAAGCCTCAGGGACCGAAAGTTCCAAGCTTAGACTCGGCCATGACTGTATATGTACCATGGCCTCGGCTCGTGAGCTCGGGCGATGACGCACTCCAGAGGCGGGGAGTAGGCAGCAGCTAGGGCACCCTTCTCGCTAGCTCCGTAGCCTCCGGGACGTGACTTGGGGAACGTCTGCAGCTGGAGGTGTCGTTGGCGCGCGCCTGTCTGAGAGAAAGTACCTCAGAGAATTAGCCCGGGGAATCCTAAACCTAATGCATCGCTAAGTATATATGAGGGCGCCCTCTGCCTTAAATTCTCTGGGGCAAGAGCCTTTGCCACCGATAATGCAAAACAATGGATAACCGGGAAACTTTTTTTTTTTTTTGAAAAGTAGTTTATGGTTTTGCTTTTTTTTTTCCCCCAGTCACAAGCTTTTTGTTTTTGTATTTTTTAGAAATGAATTTTTTGTTGTTATCCCTACAATTTCTCCCAAAGCCATCCAAGTCAAAATAATTTTTATAATTTTTAAATATAAGATTTTATAAGTATATTTACAATAAATAAATAACATTCTAATAATTTTGAAAGAAAAAAGAGGCAAAAAAATAGAAAAGTCCAGCAAAAGTGATCAATACAATAAAAAAGTCAGAAAATAATAAGCATATGTCTCACTCTTGGATCTCTGCAAAGGAAGGGGTTTGGGAGTGTCTAGTTAGTTGTCTTTTGACTATAACTATTCTCTGAACTTCAGGGCTGGCAACCCACTACTTTAGGTCTCCTTACTTCAAACACTCCTAAGTGATAAAAGCATAGTGTGCAGTCTGTTGGATGTGTCTTGCCTGGGAGAAATACAGAAAGAGGAAAATAACACACTCGTATAAAAGATTTGCAAGCCTTGAAGATGAGAGGTGAAAGCTTCACCTAACTGTATCCTACCTGTATTTCAAGATCCTCCTCTACTTAAACACAACTTCCTTGACTTAATTTATACTCCTGCTGTGTACAGAGTACTATGGCATCATAGCTTGTTTAAGACACTGTCCTTTCCATGAAGAGCTTTTAGTCTATAGGGAGATAAAATACCAATATTGGTCATTATAATTTTACATGAAAATTGCATCAGACAAAGTGAAGTGGGCAGAACCAGGAGAACACGGTACAGAGGGAGAGCAGTACTGAACGATAACCAATTGAGAAAGATTTAGCTATACTGATCAAGACAACTATTCAGAATAATTCCAAAGGACCCATAATGGAAAATGCAATCTGCCTCCAGAGAGACAACTGAAGAATTCTGAATTCATTTTTTCACTTTATTTTTCTTGCTTTTCTCTCCCAAATATGGCTAATATGGAAATGTTTTATTTCACATGTAAAATTAATTATATTGCTTGCCTTCAAAATGTTTGAGGGAAGAGTGGGAATGAGGGAAATTCAAAATTTTAAATAGGAATCTTAAAAATTAAAAAAAAATTCACTGATCAAACAGAATAAAGAGAAAGAAGAAAAAATTAAAGTGCATCAGGGAGTTAGGAAACTAAGTCCTGTATGAGATTTTCATTGCCAAAGGGGAGGGTGATACAATACGAAGTCTGATCACAGTACAATCTACCTGCTTTTATCTGTTTATGAGACTTATTGTTCACACTATGATAACCTCATATATTCTTTAATTTTTTTCCTTTATTTATCTTAGTCCTCCAAATAGATTGTAAACTCTTTAGAGTTAGGGATTGTGTATTGCCAATTCTTGTATCCCTGAGCACAATATTGCATCCTGACCCTTTGGAATCAGGTCAATCTAGGTTTGGAATCCAACTACAAATACACAAGTTATTTAACTTTTCTGAGCATCAGTTTTCTCAACTGTAAAAATGAGATGATAATATTACTCAACAGGGCTGTTGTTAAGATCAAATGAATTAATATATGTCCAAGGGAGAAAATTTTGGTTCTCTCTTCCTCCTCCTCCCTTCCCCCCACCTATATTCACTAAAAAATAACAGAGATAATAAGATACTCATATGCTATTAAGTGCAAAGAAATGTTTGTCATCATCCTTCTTTGAAATGTGAAGACATCCACTGAATTGGAAAGGCTTTTAGCCATTGGCTGAACAAAAACTGACCATGTTCCTGGAGGCCTTTAAGAAGATAAGCCTACCAGTTCCAATAGACTTGTGATGGAGAGAGATATCTCCATCCAGAAAGAAGAATGTGGATCACAATTTAGTGTTTTCACTTTTTTTTGTTATTATTTGTTTGCTTTCTTTTTCTTTCTCATTTTTTTCTTTTTGATCTGATTTTTCTTCTATAGTGTGATAAATGTGGAAATATGCTTAAAAAATTGCACATGTTTAATCTACATTGGATTACTTGCTGTCTAGGGGATGGGGAGGTGAGGAGAGAGAAAAATTTGGAACACAAAGTTTTGCAAAGATGAATGTTGAAAACTACCTTTGCATGTATTTTGAAAATAAGAAACTATTTTAAAAAACAAAAAAACCCCCAAAATATTATGGTATATTTTGAAAATAAAAAGGCATTATTAAAAAAATTTTTAACTCCCAAATATTAGGCTAGTATTTTGAAAATAAAAATTTATTGTTAAAAATTTTAAAATACTAAAATATTATGCTTATTTTGAAAATAAAAAATATTATTTAAAAAATTTTAAAACCCCAAATATTATAGGTTTTAAAAATAAAAAGCTTTAAAACAATTTTAAAAACCAAAATACTATACTGAATTTAAAAATAAAAAGTATTATTAAAACCCCAAAATATTATGCTGTATTTTAAAAATAAAAATATTATAAAAAATTTTAAGAACCCCAAGCTATACTATATTTTGAAAAGAAAGCATTATTAAATTTTTTTAAATCCAAAATATTATGATGTATTTTGAAAGTAAAAAACTTATTAAAAAATTAAAAAACCCAAATGTTATGCTGTATCTTGAAATTTAAAAACTATTATTAAAAATAAAAAAAAATACATGCAAAGATAGTTTTCAACAGTCACCCTTGCAAAACTTTGTATTCCAAATTTTTCTCCTTTCCCCTTCTGTCCCTTAGCCAGCAAATAATCAAATGTAGGTTAATTATGTGCAATTCATCTAAAGGTATTTACACATTTATCACGATGTACAAGAAAAATAAGATCAAGAAGGGAAAAAAATGAAAACAAAAAAAGCAAACAATAACAAAAAAGATGAAAATATTAAGTTGTGATCCATATTCAGTCCCCATAGGCCTCTCTCTGGATGCAGATGGCTCTCTCCATCACGACTCTATTGGAATTAGCTTGAATCACCTCATTGTTGAAAAAAGCCAAATCCATAACAGTTGATCATTCCATAATCTTATTGTTTCCATATACAATGTTCTCTTGGTTCTACTCACTTTGCTCAGCATCAGTTCATGCAAGTCTCTCCAGGACTCTCTGAAATCATCCTGCTGATCGTTTCTTATAGAAAAATAATATTCCATAACATTCATATACCATAACTTATTCAGCCATCCTCCAACTGATGGGCATCCACTCAATTTCCAAATCCTTGCCACTACAAAAAGGGCTGCCACAAACATATTTGCACAGGTGGGTCCCTTTTTCTTTTTTATGGTCTCTTTGGGATACAGATCCAGTAGAGACACTGCTAGATCAAGGGTATGCACAGTTTGATAATCCTTTGGGCATAGTTCCAAATTTTGCATGTATTTTGAAAAATAAAAAGCTATTATAAAATAATGAGCCTACTATGTGTGACTTCTATGTCTTGACTAGAAGGCATCATTTTAAAGGGGATTTTTGGTCTTTTTCCCTTCCTTTTCAATCCTTATTGATTATGACAACTTGTTAAGGAGTTTCTTTTGTCCAGCCATTCCACAATTGATGGACATCTCAATTTTCAATCCTTTGCCACCACTGAAAAAGCTGCCATAAATATTTTTGTATATATAAACAAGTGCATCTTTGGGATATAGACCTAATAGTGCCTGATCAAAAAGCTTGCATGGTTTTATAATCCTTTGGGCATAGTTCCAAATTTTTTCCAGAATGGTTGAATAAGTAAACAACTTTTTTTTTAATTAAAACTTTTTATTTGCAAAACATATGTATGGGTAATTTTTCAACTTTGACTCTTGCAAATCTTTCCTTTACAAATTTTCCCCCCCAGTCCCCACCCCTCCCCTAGATGTCAGGAAGTCTTAAGTAAACAACTTTACCAACAGTGCATTAGTGTCCCAATTTTTCCACATCTGCTCCAACATTTTCACTTTCCCTTTTCTTTCATATTAGCTAATCTGATAGGTGTGGAGTGGTAGCTCAGAGTTATTTTAATTTGCATTTCTCTAACCAATAGTGATTTAGAACATTTCTTCATATGATTATAGATTTGCTGTGAAGCTTCTCCACTGATAGGAGACACTAGTTCCAAAAGGAATAATAGTTCACAAGGTGATGTATTTTGAGGTAGAAAGCAGAGATACACACTATCCAGGAGACGCAGACACAAAGAAGTAACATTTAAGGAAGGAAGAAAGGAAGTAGCTTCAAGGAGTGTGATATCTGGCAGCAGAGAAGAGAGCTGACTTAAGTTTCAAAGGAGAATTAGACCTGGTAGTTGAAAGTTACACTTGGGGAGAAAAAGTAGACTGAAGGAGGGCAGATGACTGACCTGTCCAACAAAGATGATACTCTCAAGGAGCAAGCAGCATGAGGATTCCACAAGAAGAGAAAAGACCCTTGGGACCTTTGTCCTTGCAGAAAGAAACTCATCTCCCTACAAGATCAAATTAGCTCTACAACTCAAACCCCACTTAATTAAGCAAGTCACTTAATTTCTTTCTATTTCAGTTACCTCAGTTATAAAATGGGGATAATAGCACTTGCCTCCCGAGGTTGTTGTGAAGACCAAATGAGATAATATTTGTGTAAATTTTTTCAAACTATGAAACTATTTTTCTATGATATAAATGGTATTATTATTACTACCATCTTGGTAACTTTTTTTGTTTGTTTTGTTTTTTTACTGTGAGCTAATTTCATCTACTATTATTAAAGGGAAGCTCACCAGTGGGGACTCATGAACTAGAGCTTTAGAAGTACAGCCCCACAAAGCAGATGGTACCTTGTTAAACCTTTATATAGAGTCATTCCTGAAAGGACCAAATGTAGATGTTAAGTTGAGGGAGTGTAGTGAAATGCTACATGTATAAAGAACTTTGTAAGCTTTGAAGCATTAATACAAATTACTGTTTATTTATATGATATATATATGTGCACGCATGAGAAAGACATTTATTGATGTATATGCTGGTGTATCTTCTGGGAATATAGGACTCAAAGTATCACATTCTGCAATTCCTTTCGGGTCATAGATCTGGGACTACAAGGGAAATTGGAGGCCAATCTTTGTTTTTACAAATGAAGAAACAAAGAGAAATTAAATGATTTGCCTTTTCTACCTCTACATCTCTCACATCCAATCACTTCTTTCTTTTTAAAAAAATTTTTATTAAAGCTTTTTATTTGCAAAAAATATGCATAAGTAATTTTTCAACATTGACCCTTGCAAAGCTTTCTGTTACAAATTTTTCCCTCCTACCCCTCCACCCCTCCCCTAGATGGCAGGAAGTCTAATACATGTTAATTATGTTAAAATATTTGACAGATCGAATATGTGTATATATATTAATACAGTTATCTTGCTGTACAGGGAAGAGAAAAAATAAAAATAAAAAACCTGAGAAGGAAAACATAATGTAAGTAAACATCAATAGAGAGTGTGAAAATGCTACATTTGTGGTCCAGACTCAGATCCCACAGGCCTCTCCCTAGTGCACATGGCTCTCCTCATCACTAAACAATTGGAACTGGTTTGAAACATCTCATTATTGAAGAGAACCATGTCCATCACAATTGATCCTCATATAGTCTTATTGTTGCTGTGTATAATGATCTCCTGGTTCTGCTCAATCACTTCTTTCTACTAACATCTTAATCTATGTCTTGCCGCTAGACTGAATGAGAGAATGAGGCTGATGACTCTGTCCAGCCCTCCCTCACTTAAATCCAATTCATTTGCAAATCGAGACATCACCTTCCTGATGTCATTGGTCCTCTTCTAGAATGAAGGACGAACAACAACTAATAGAGTTATCATCTTAGTTTAGAACCTCTGGTCTAGACTAGCAGCAGCAACAACTAATGTTTTATAAATGAGATTTCCATAAAGCACTCAGTCCAGGGCCTGGTGAATGATAACTACCATGTAAATATTAGCTATTATTATCTCATTGGATTGTTACAAAAATCCTGGGAGATAGGTACAATTATTATTCCCATTTTTTCAAATGAGGAAATTGAGGCCAAAAGGCTAAGTGACTTTTCCAGGGCCACTGCTAGGTCACTAGAAACTAGTAGGTATCCATGGCAACAAGACTATATGATGATCAATTCTGATGGACATGGCTCTCTTCAACAATGAAATGTTTCAAACCAGTTCTAATTGTTCACTGAAGAAAGCCATATACACCCAGAGAGAGGGATATGAAATGTGAACCACAACATAACATTTTCATGCTCTCTATTGATGTTTGCTTGCATTGTGTTTCCTTTCTCTGATTTTTTTTCTTGTAGATACAATTTTTCTTGCACAACAATGATAAGTGGAAATATGTATACATATATTCGATTTGCCAAATATTTTAACATAATTAACATGTATTAGACTTCCTGCCATCTAGGGGAGGGGTGGGGACTAGGGGGGAAAATTTGTAACCCAAAGCTTTGTAAGGGTCAGTGTTGAAGAACTACCCATAAGTATGTTTTGCAAATAAAAAGCTTTAATTAAAAAAAAAAAAAGAAAAGAAACTAGTAGGTATCTGAGCTCCTGAATGACTGACTCCAGGTCAGGTGCCCTATTTGCCTCTAGGTGTTAACTCAAGACATTATCCCCATTCTCTGGAGCTTAATAGATGATTATTGACTGACTACCTAAGATCATAAAGGTAGAAAGTGGCCAAGGTGGGATTTGAATTGTGGCCTACAGAGAGCTAGGGCTCTTTCCACTACTTCTAAGGTGATGGAAACGGAGGTAGGGGGAGGTAAATGGAAGTAGGAGGATGGAAGGAAATGGGAAGGTACTGGTGGCCAGGATTTGAGTTGAAGTATAATTGTTCAAGATCATTTTATTTTTATCTTATTTGATAGTATTGCTCTGTATTTATTTAGAGCTTTTTAACATGAGCTAAAGGAACTCCTTCTTCCCATTGGCTATCTCCCTGAGTCACTGTCCAATTAATTACATGGACACCCCCCTGCACCCCTTTAGACTGGTTCTTTCTGTAACAATATGGGGGCCTCCTCCAGAATGCCAACACCTGGAATGATTGCCCCATTTTTCTAAACCCTGAGGAAGTCTCTCTTTTTGAAGAGGTATTATTGCATTATTTAGTAATGTGTGCCGGATTCTGTTCTGGTATTGCTTAGAAAGGTCAAAAAGTAGAGGAAAGATCGGGACATTGGTGAAGTGTTTTACAAACATTAAAGCACTATGTCAATTATCATCCCTCATGAATATTATCATAATTTCATTATCATTATTTTGGTGGTGGAATAGTGTTCCCCTTTGCCCTTATGGTGACAGCAAAAAGAGACCCCAAGAAGAGCTCGCTTTGGACGGAGGTCACATTCTTATTCCAGGACCTGCTATAAAGTTAGCAAAACAGTGGAGAGAGCCAATATGGCTCAGGGAGAGAGACCCACAGTCCTCCCCCTCCCCCACCGATGGCATATTTGTAAGGAAGTGTCAGGAGCAGGTGCGGCTGGAAAAATGGAGCAGGCACCAGGGCCCTGCATTAAATTTAGCTGCTGCCCTATTCCTAGGCTAGCCTTTGGGGAGCTAAGCCATTAGCCTTAAAACTGGAGATGGCAGAAAATGAGTCAGCCTGGTAAGGTGGAAAGAGCCGTGACCCGGGAATCGGCTCTGCCCCCAAAGGTGTGACCTTGGATGAGCCTGCTTTTCTGGACCTCCTGTAGGACGAAGAGGATGAACAAAGTGTTGTCAGAGGGCCCTTCCAGTTCAGTGCTCAATGGCTGCCCTGGTACTTTTTCCTTCCTTCCCCTCCTCATGTCAAAATTCCTTAATATCACTCCTTAACACTTCTTCCCTTTTAAAAAAAATCTTGTAACCTTTATCCTTACAAAGACAAACCTTTTGGGTGTCCCTCTGACCCTCTCCCTTTCCTCATCATCTCCTTTCCCTAATTTCCAATCTTTCCTTATCTAATGGAACCCAAGTTCAAGTTCTGCCTCAGATTATGAAGTCACTTATTTACTGTCTGCCTCAGTTTCCCTATCTGTGAAATAGCACTTACCTCTTGGGGGGGTGAAAATCAAATAAGATCATATGTGTAAAGCACTTAGCACAGTGTCTGGAACATAGTAGGCACTTAATAAATGCTTGTTTCCTTCTCTTTGCTCTTAATTGCCCAATCTAAAATCCTCTTCTCACTCCTCATCCTCCTTGGCCCCTCTGCAGCACTTGACACTGTTAACGGCCTTTTCCTCCTGGATATCTTCTCCTTTTTGAGGTTTTGCGACCTTATTCTCTTCTGGTTCTCTTTCTGTTCAGCTCTCCCCACAGGCTGATTGTGCTGATGCATCACTCCCATTACCTCTCTAACTCACGGGTGCTCCTCCAAACTTCTGAGCTCTCTCTCTCTCTCTCTCTCTCTCTCTCTCTCCTTTTCCAGCCATCTCCTCAGATCTCACTGAGTCCGTTATCATCTCCATGCAGATGACCCTCTCAGAGAGATCTGAAGATCTATCTGCTCAGCCTCAGGCTCCCAGTTCTGAGTTACCAACTAGTGATTGGACATTCCACACTAGACATCACCCAGGTATCCTGAACGCACCTACTGAAGTACTCGGTCCTTCGGCCTGGTGCAGCATCCCAGGGGAGGCAGCAAGGATGAACTAGGAGGAGCTGTCCATTTAGTACGTTTCAAGGGAGTCCCTAGTGGGCCCACCTGTAATCCCTGTGAGGGGGAGGCTCAGGCTGGAGCCCGGGACTTCTGGACTGCAGTTATCCTAGTCCAGCTGGAGACTGAATCTCAAGCCCTGGCCGCTAATTATGCTTCACATTTTCCTCTCCTTGAGCTTAGATGATCCAGTGGCCGTCCTGAGATGGACTACCCTTGAAGACAACCTTGTGAGTGTAAGAGATCAGAAACTCCTTGTGCCTCAGATATCCTTACTGATGTTTGTTTAAATCTTTGCCCACACTCACTTGTTAGTCTTTTGTGTGTAAAGTATTGCTTTTAAGTGGAGGAAATAAATAACAGTTTACATAGTATATCCAATATTGTTTCATACTCCCTTTGGGGGAGACCACAGACGTGAACCAGACTTAAACTTTATGGATAGAATCTGAGGTGGAGACATAAAGAACCAGAGGGTAGAGAGAAAGCGCTGAACCTTTCTTTTTTGAGTCCAGCTTCACTAGTTCTGGATCTAGTCTTCATCTATGGGTCCAGAGCTCGGGGCCTCTGTGGGAGAGAGAAAGGACAAGTGCCCTAGAGCCTTTGGGCCCACCAGTGTTGTTGTCTGTGTTGTCTCTGTGTTGTTACACTCCTATATGTACATGTCTTTCCTTTAGGATTTAAAATATATCAGCACTTAGCCCAGTGTCTGCCACACAATAAACAGTAGTAATTTCATATTGATTGATTATTATATCTCAATCTAAAAAAAGTGTCTATAATGCCTGATAGTACTTAGCATAGGAATAGACACATACATTTGTATCAATACAGAATCAAAGGAATCTTCTCCCTGCCTCAGAATAGCATTAGGTGCTTAAGAAACCCTCAGTCCATGAAGGAGGTAATAGGAGCCTTGGACCTCATATGTAGAGTTTTCAGTAAAGATTTATTGACTGAGCAAATGAATGAAGGAGCAACATAGGGAATAATGCTAGTGTACTGTTGGGTCATGCTAGAAATTATACATGTTGATAGCAGAGCACGGAAGTTACTCAGGCAGAGGTGGTCTGATAAGCACTCTCAGCGCCCTAAAAGCAACGTGGGTGGATTGCTCCAGATTTTCTGGAAGTCTCCTTGAATTTTCTTCGGGCTTCTGGGAACAAGGCCCTGAAGCTCAGGGTGGGGTGGTACTGGTTTCCAAGGAATTGGAGGCATTACATGACAGGTTCCCTGGCTGTTTCTGAACTTAGAACAGGCTGAGTGGGTGGGTACAATCTCTTCCCTGTCTGGTGATAACTTCAGCTTCACTGAGTGGAGGGACGATTAAAATCTCAGATTCAGTTTTTGATCTAAGGGGAGAGAGAATTAAAATTTCAGATCTAGCTGTGAGCACAAGAGATAGTCTTAAAATGTTTTTGATATCTTTTGTCTTTTTATAACACAGTCATTGGGAGGGACACAAGGGATAAGTCTTATGAAAAGTATTCCCCTGTTCAATAGATCTCTAGATCTAAATGCCTAAACTAAATCATGATGAAAACAGGACATTTATCCTAGCTTGGTTGGTCCTTTTTCCAAATAAATATTTCAGAACTGGTTACATTGACCAAAGCCTAGGGGACCCCACTTGTGGAAAGAGGTGGGAAATGCATAGTAGTTGTGGGATTCCACCAGGGATCTTTCCTCTGTGCTCTCAGCCTGTATTTAGATGAAATGTGACATCAGATAGGGGTGGGGAAGGGATATGAGAGGGAAAGAAAGGAGATATTTCTGAGACAAACTTTGCTTATCTGTTGTTCTGGGTTTACTTACTTTAATTCTGCAGGGGTTTCTAGCTATGTTGCTCCTGGAGAAAACAAAAGGGCTGAGGAGTTAGAGGCATGGATGAACTGTGGTGAGAGGAATCATTCCTGCTCTAATTTTTATTGAATAATTTTCTTTAGTTAGCTTTTTTTTTACCCAATGATACTTTTAAAGGAATTGTTTTGTTCATTGTATTTTTTTTCTATTTCTCCAATTCTATTTTTTAAAGAATTGTTCTCTTTTTCCATTTTGCCAATTCTAGTTTTTAAGTTGTTTTTTCCCCCATTTTGTCAAATCTATTTTTTAAAAAGATGTTTTCTTTAGTAATTTCTCTCCCCCCCATTTCTCCAAAATTTTTTAAGGAGTTGTTTTCTTCAGTCAGCTTTTGTTTCCTTTCCAAACTCTCCTGCAAAGTTCTCATTTCTTTTCCCCATTTTTCTTCTCTCTTAAGATATTTTTTGAACTCTTCCAAGAGAGCCTTTTTAGTTGGGGACCAGTTCATATCCCCCATAAAGCTTCCCCTGACTTGACTATTCTCCACTGGGTTTGTATTCTGTTCTTCCCTGTCTCCAAAGTAGCTCTTTTGGGTTTTTTTGCTTATTTTTAAAGGTTGAGGTCTATTCCTAGGGCACAGGGGAGATGTCCCAAGCTTCTGCTACAGGGTGAGAGAGAGCTTCTCACTGACTGCACTGGGGCTGGTGGTGCTGCAGGTTTCCCCAGGCACTGGATGAAGCTGGCCAAGTTTGGCCTGTTATGCTGGGGCTCACTGACTTCAGTAGTTGTGCTGGAGGTCTCACAGATAGTCTACTAATTCATTGGCCAATGCTGCTTTATTTTGGCTAAGAGCCTCCCACTAGATTCCTTGTGCTGGACTTCTCCAAACTGGGCCTCCCTGTGCCATCCCTGTGCTGGGCTATGTTCCCCCCTGCCCAATGAAGACAGACCTTTCCTGAAGCCCTTCCAAGATGATATCTTATGCTGGAAAATTATTACAGTCCAGATGTCACTCAAAATCTGTTCAGAAGCTTGATCTAGGGTTGATTCTGAGGGAGACCAGGAAGAGCTCAGGCAAAGTCATGTCTACTTTCTACCATCTTGGCTCTGTCTCAAGGTCCAATCACATAAGCAGAGATAGAACTGAATTGGGCAGAGCAGAACTGCTCCCCATCACTTTGACCAGAGTCATTTTCCTTTGCATAGTTTCCAGGGCAGAAATCGGAGGATGGAGAAGAGAAAGAAGATAGGAGAAGGTCAGGGGGGATTTAAAAGAGTGAGAAAGTAAAGAGGGAAAGGGAATGAGAAAGAAGAAAGGAAAAAGGAGAACCAGGAAAGATGGGGAAGAGGAAAAAGGAGATAGAGACAGAGACAGAGAGAGAGACAGAGAGAGATGAGACAGACAGACAGAAACAGAGACAGAGAGAAAGAGAGGAGACAGAGACAAAAAGACAGAGAGACAGAGACAGAGAGAGACTGAGAGAGACTAGACAGAGAGACAGAGAAAGAGAGAGAGAGACAGAGACAGACAGACAGACAGATAGATAGACACAGAGAGAGAAACGGGACAGAGAGAGACAGAGACAGAGAGATACAAAGATGAGACAGAAACACAGAGAAATAGATAGAGATGAGAGAGAGACAGAGACAGAGAGAAACAGAGAGAGAGGAGACAGAGAGAAACAGAGACAAAAAGACAGAAAGAGACGGAGAAAGATGAGACAGACAGAAAGAGAGAGAGAAAGAGACAGAGAGACAGAGACAGAGAGAAACAGAGACAAAAAGACAGAGAGAGAGACAGAGAGACACACAGAGAGAGAAAGACAGAGACACAGAGACACAGAGAGAGGAGACAGAGAGAAACAGAGATAAAAAGACAGAGACAGAGAGACAGAGAGAGATGAGACAGACAGAGACAGAGACAGAGAGAGAGACAGGACAGAGATGAGACAGAGACAGAGACAGACAGAGAGAGAGAGAGAGAGAGCTTCTTCCCCACCAACTTCAAATGGCCAGCTGGAAATTCAATCTTCCACCTTAGGACTCTTGGGCTCAGAATGCCATTCATCTTATCTAAGCTCAAACTTACTTTCTAGTCATGGTCATGAGTGCCATGGTACAGATAACCTCCTAAACTCCTTTCCAATACTAGCTCTGAGAACAACAAACAAACCAACACAATTATTCCTGGAAAGGATGTGTCAGTCAATTGCTTTATGACTCAAATCATGATGACTTCCTTGTCTGTAAAATTCCCCACCTGGCCACAGCATCTCTATAGTTCTTCCAGAAGAATTTCGAGCTCCTTGAGGATGGGGGCTGTCCTACTTGTTGGTATTTGTAGTCCCAGCCAACTAGAACATCATCTGGCACATGGTGAGGGCTTAATAAGTGATTTTTCATTCTCATTTACATACTGTTTGCATGTCTCCCAAAGACTAGTTCGTGGATGGAATTTGGCTTTGACATCTACCCTGTACCCTGTTTCCCTTCCCCTAGACTCACCTGTGACCTTTCTCAAGTGACATTTGTATTTTAATAGACTGTTAGAAACAATGCTTTAATAATGAAAAAGGAAGGAGTAAGAGAGAAATTTCTGATTGAGGAAAAATCACCTTGGTCACCTCCACCCTTCCTCTTAGGAGCTGGGAAATGGGATTCTGAGATAAAGCTCCCCTGGGCTGGGGAGAGGGAGTTGTGATGGAACTACAAATGGAGCTAGCCAAAGCTGACCATCACTGCCTAGAATTCGGGGTAAAGACTCCTCAGGCTGGAGAGATGATGCTTTAGCCAGTGTCTGCAGATCTCTGCACCTCAGTGACTGAGGGTGTAGCAAACAGAGG
>JAJPUD010006554.1:0-34074 GCA_023553655.1 Myrmecobius fasciatus
ACCCATACATATGTTATACAAATAAAAAGCTTAAAAGAAAAAAAAAGGCTGATGATGGTGCACTTGCTGTACCATACTTATATTATAAAGCAACAGTCATCAAAACCATTTGGTACTGTCTAAGAAATAGAGTAGTCAATCAGTGGCATAGGATAGAATCACAAGACAAACTAGGCAATAACTATAGCAATTTAGTGTTTGATAAACCCAAAGACCCCAGCTTCTGGGATAAGTACTCATTATTTGACAAAAACTTCTGGGAAAATTGGAAACTAGTGTGGAAGAAATTAGGGCTTGACCCACATCTAACACCACATACCAAGATAAGATCTAAATGGGTTCATGATCTGGATATAAAGAGTGATATTATAAGTAAATTAGAGGAACATAGTATAGTTTATCTCTCAGACTTATGGAGATGGAATAAATTTATGTCCAAAGAAGAACTGGAGCTCTTAATTGAACACCAGATAGATAACTTTGACTATATTAAGTTAAAATGTTTTTGTAAAAACCAAACCAATACAGTCAAGATTAGGAGGGAAGCAATAAACTGGGCAATCATCTTTACATTTAAAGGTTCTGATAAAGGTTTCATCTCTAAAATATATAGAGAATTGTCTTATATTTATAAGAATTCAAGCCATTCTCCAATCAATAAATGGCCAAAGGATATGAACAGACAATTTTCAGAGGATGAAATTAAAACTATTTCTCGTCATATGAAAAGGTGTTCCAAATCACTATTGATCAGAGAAATGCAAATTAATACAACCCTGAGGTACCACTACACACCTGTCAGATTGGCTAAAATGACAGGAAAAGATAATGATGAATGTTGGAGAGGATGTGGGAAGGCTGGGTCACTGATGCATTGTTAGTGGAACTGTGAACGGATCTAGCCATTCTGGAGAGCAATTTGGAACTATGCTCAAAAAATTATCAAACTATGCATAACCTTTGACCCAGCAGCATTTCTATTGGGCTTATATGCCAAAGAAATCATAAAGGAAGGAAAGGGCCCCACATGTGCAAGAACATTTGTGGCAGCCCTTTTTGTAGTGGCTAGAAACTGGAAATTGGATGGATGCCCATCAATTGGAGAATGGCTGAATAAATTGTGGTATATGAATATTATGGAATATTATTGTTCTGTAAGAAATAACCAGCAGGATGATTTCAGAAAGGCCTGGAGAGACTTGTATGAATTGATGCTGAGAGAAACGAGCAGAACCAGGAGATCATTATACATGGCAACAACAATACTCTATGATGATCAATTCTGATGGACATAACTCTCTTCAACAATGAAATGTTTCAAACCAGTTCCAATTGTTCAGTGAAGAAAGCCATACACACCCAGAGAGAGGGATGTGAAATGTGGACACAACATAACATTTTCATGCTCTCTATTGATGTTTGCTTGTATTGTGTTTCCTTTATCTGATTTTTCTTTCTTGTAGATACGATTTTTCTTGCACAACAATGATAAGTGTGGAAATGTGTATACATATATTCGATCTGTCAAGTATTTTAACATAATTAACATGTAGTGGATATCCTGCCATCTAGAGGAGGGGTAGGGAGTTGGGGGGAAAAATTTGTAACAGAAAGCTTTGTAAGGGTCAATGTTAAAGAATTACCCATACGTTTTGCAAATAAAAAAAAAAACAAAGACCTCAAGCTTTTAAAAAAATGAAAAAAACAAAAAAAAAAACCTCTCACCATAGACAGCTTTTATGGAGAAAGAGAGAATAACAGACCTCAGATCCGAGGCTCATAAAGGTAAACAACTCCAGAGGAAGCCAAAAGGGAGACATGAGCTCTTCTTCATTTCACAAGGCTTTCCTGGAAGACTGCATAAAGAATCTTAAGAGAGAATTAAAGAAAAATGGGGAAATGAAATGAGATCATTGCAACAAGGAATGGAAAAGCATATAATGCTCTACTAAAGAAATATGAAAAAGACACCAATTTACTGAAAAATAAAATTGGTGAAATGGAAAAAGTCTGCAATGAACAAAAAAATTCAGTTGGCCAGTTACAAAAGGAGCTAAAAAAGGTAACCAAAGAAAATAATACATTAAAAATTGGAATTGAACAAATGGAAGTGAATGACTCAATAAGACTTCAAGAATCAGTCAAACAAAAACAAAAACAAATGCAAAAATAGAAGAAAATATGAAATATTTCCTAGGAAAAACAACTGACCTGGAAAATAGATCTAAGAGAGACAATCTAAGGATTATTGGACTTCCTGAAAGCCATGATGAAAAAAAGAACCTAGACACTATCTTCCAGGAAATCATGAAAGAAATCTGCCTTGATGTTTTAGAAACAGAAGATAAAATTGCCATCAAAGAATTCACCAGTCACCTCCTGAAAGAGACCCCAAAATTAAATTCCCAAGGAATATTATGGCTAAATTTCAGGAGTATCTCACCAAGAAAAAGATATTGCAAGCAGTTAGAAAGAAACAATCCAAATACTGAGGAACTATAATAATAATCACCCAGGATCTGTCAGCTTCCACATTAAAGGATAAAAGTGCTTGGAATCAGATATTCCAAAAGGCAAAGGAACTTGGATTACAGCCAAGAATAAGCTGTCCAGCTAGAATGAGCATTATCTTCCAGGGAAGAAGATGGAAATCTAATGATATAGGTGAATTTCACCTATTTCTAATGAAAAGACCAGAGCTGAACAAAAAAATTGACCTCCAAATATAGAACTCAAGAGACTCATAAAAAGGTAAAAAGGAAAGAACTCTTGAGAACTACATTTCTACTATGAGTATACTTAAAAGATGGGGGTATAATTTGATTTTACTTTGATAATATGAAAAAGAAACTAGAGGTGGAAGGGGTATCATAGTGGAAAAAGAGGGGAAAGGAGGTAAAATGAAGTTTAAAAAAAGGAGGTAAAAATAAAGTAAAATCTCATGAAGAGGCAAAGAAAACTTATTATAATTGAGGGAAAGAAGGGAGGGTGATGAGCATTGTGTGAATCTTAATCTCATCAGATTGGGCTCTAAAAGAGTATATTAGACACATTTGGTTTCAAAGAAAAACTTGTCCCTCCTTATAGGGAAGTAGGAGGGAAAGGAAGAAAAGAAAGGGAAAGAGTAATAGAAGGGAAAAATAGAAGAATTAGGAGAAAGGTGTAAAAAGGGGATGGACTCTAAAGGGGGGAGGACAGTTTGGAGGAGGTGGTCATCAAAAGCAAAATACTGGGGAGGAAAGAAGGGAGAAAAGGGAAAGGAAAAAGAAACACAACTTTGGGTAAATAAGATGGTAGGAAATACAGAATTATTTATCTTAACTGTGAATGTGAATGGGATGAACAGTCCTATAAAAGGGAAGCAGATAGCAGACTGGATTAAAAGCCAATATCCTACAATATGTTGTTTACAAGAAACACATCTAAAGCATAGAGCCATATACAGGGTGAACGTAAAGGGCTGGAGAAGAATCTATTATGCTTCAGGTGAATAAAAAAAAAGCATGGGTAGCAATCCTGATATCAGATCAAGTAAAAGCCAAGATAGAACTAATTAAAAGAGATAAGGAAGGAAACTATGTTTTACTAAAGGGTACCATTGATAATGAAGCAATTTCAATACTAAACATAGATGTTTAAGTTAAGAGAGATACAAGAAGAAATACACAGCAAAACTATACTAGTGGGGGATCTCAACCTTGCTCTCTCAGAATTAGATAAATCAAACCATAAAATAAATAAGAAAGAACTTAGGGAGGTAAACAAAATGTTAGAAAATTTAGGTATGATAGATCTTTGGAGAAAATTGAAAGGAGAAAGAAGGGAGTTTACTTTTTTCTTAGCAGTTTATGGAACTTATACAAAAATTGACCATGTGTTAGGGCATAAAACCCTCAAAATCAACTCCAGAAAGGCAGTAATAGTAATTGCATTTTTTTCAGATCATAATGCAATAAAATATATGTAATATGAGGCCAGGAGAAAATAGATCAAAAGTTATTTGGAAATTAAGTAATCTAATTCTAAAGAATGAATGGGTGAAAGAGCAAGTCACAACTCACAGATTATTGAATCAATAATTTCATCCAGGAGAATGACAATAATGAGACAACATACCAAAATTTGTGGAATATGGCCAAAGTAGTTTATAAGGTGTAATTTTATATCTCTAGATGCTAACTTGCATAAACTAGAGAAAGAGAAGATCAATGAATTGGGCTTACAATTTAAAAAGCTAGAAAAAGACCAAATTAAAAACCCGCGATTAAATACCAAATTGGAAATTCTGAAAATAAAAGGGGAGATTAATAAAATTGAAAATAAGAAAACTATTGAATTAATAAATAAAACTAAGAGTTGGGTTTATGAAAAAAGCCAACAAAATAGATAAGCCTTTAGTTAATTTAATTAGAAAAAGGAAAGGAAAAAATCAAATTGTTAATCTCAAAAGTGACAAGGGAGAACTTTCCATTAATGAAGAGGAAATTAGAGCAATAATTAGGAGTTACTTTGCCCAACTTTATGCCAATAAATTTGATAATCTTTTTTTTCAAAAAAAAGAAATTTTTATAAATATCTTAAAATATTACAATGTAAGCTTCCAACAAAAATCATGTGTTTACAAAGATAATAAAAGGTCAACTAAAAAGACTATGTCTCAACTTGTTCTTCTCTGACAAAGTCCATTATGAAGAGGTACTTCACAATCTTTTAGTCACTTCAGAGACTCAAAAAGCTTTTTGTCCCTTCTGGTATCAGCTTTGACAAGCTCTGCTTTCCTCTCAGCATCTTTATTTTTCTGTTCTAAATTTTGAAGCTTTGTTTGCATTTCTACAAAATGATTCAACTGTAAAAATCATCAACAAATTAAAAGTTGATTATTCTTCCCCTTTAAATAATGTTAAATAAATCAAGTTCCTGTTAAAAGCTGAATACAATAACAACAAAAATACCACATGCTTACATTTCTCAAAACAGACTTAAATATGTTAAGACCATCTACTCACCAAAAGGGTCACAAACTGACAATAATTACCTCCCCAAGTCTTCGGACGTCTCCAGCGTGGCCCTGTCACGTTTCCCACTTCACAGATCACCCAAGGTCACACATGTTTGAGGCACAGCTAAGTTTATTATTGTAAGCTACATTTTCTCCTTTCTTCTCCCACCCCCCTGGCGTAGGTATCGAACTTATATCCATTTCTTGACGTCAGTACGGCCCTGATTTCTTGACCCTTCCCATGGCCTGTAATTGGTTCTTAAACAACAGGATCATGTGTCGTTAGGAAAAACTGTTTTTCCAGATTGCCCCTTTCCTGCTATTCAAGGCTTTTTATTATGCATGCCTTTTCTTAGTTCCTGTTTGCTCTTAGTAAAGATGTATATCAGTCACGTAGGCACCAACAAAATAACCTTTCTCTTGTACATTTTCCAAAACTGACTTAAATAACTTTTCTCTTGGAAGTTTTACAACATAATGAACAAATATTAAACTCTGTGTTTACTGTGTGCAAGAGGATAGTAATAAAAAAAATACGTAAAACACTGTCATTGTCATCAATGATTTAGTCTTACATGGAAGTATGATATTAAGTGGCATGCAATTTGAGTGGTATTAGTTATATTCCCTCTTATGACTTCTGCGGATTTCTCTCTTATTAGGATGTAAACTCCTTAAGGGCAGGGACTGATTTTGTCTATTTGTATCCTTAACACAATGACTGGCACATTTGTTGTTGACATGTTTCAGTATTATCCAATGCTTTATGACTATATTTTACAATTTTTTTGGACAAAGACACTGGAGTAGTTTGCCATTTCCTTCTTGAACTTGTTTTACAGATGAAAACTGAGGCAAACTGTTGGGGCCCCGAGAATGTGAAAACACAGGAAAGACAAGCATGAACTTTGGATTGATTGATTAACTACACCCTGAGACTGCCAGACCATATCTGTGCCTTCCAACCCCCGTGTCCTTGCATTCCACTCCCTGCTACTCAACCCCCGTGTCCTTGCATTCTCCGCCGGTTACCCAAACCCCAGTTACCCAAACCCCGCCTCACAGGGTCAGTGAAAAAACGACCAGAGTAACGGCATTGGCCTATTTAACCCCAACCTTTTGTTTCAATAAACGAGACTATTCCATCTTCCATGTAGTCTCCTTCCTCTATCTCGCCTATTCTCTCCCTTCAGGTCGGGTCCTCCTCGTCCCCACAAATTACTAAAGTCCTGCTGGTCAGGACAAGTGGCGCCCAATGTGGGCCTCGAGGAACGGAACCTTGACCCGGTGGACGGGATTGGTCCTTCGTGGACCCCCACATTTGCATTTGTCGGATTGGTCCCTCGTGGACCCCGAGATCCGTTGGATTGGTTCTTCGTGGACCCCCCGGATCCGTTGGATTGGTCTTTGACCCCTGGATTGGTCCCCCGACCCGGTGGACCCCTGCGTTCGTGAACCCCTGGATTTGTGTCGTCCGGCCGGACCCCTGCTTTGGTAAGTTGATTCATCCACCGCATTTCCAGAATAGGCCATAAACTCTCTAAGGAACTTCTTTTTATTAAGTATCTTAAATGCTCTTTCAGGGAGAGAGGAATAAGGGTAAAAGGAAAAGATCTGGTTAACTTTTTCCTATTCATAGATGAAGTTTGCCCGTGGTTCATAGTGAATGGGCCAGAAATCCACCCCCCAAAATGGCAGAAAGTAGGGAAAGATCTTAATACTAGATTACAAAAGGAAGGGCCACATTCTGTCCCAGAAACAGTTTTTTCCTACTGGGGCATAATCAGAGACATCCTTGAAGCCGCCAATAAAGATCCACAAAATCAGAGGCTTCTTTCTGTGGCAGAGTGTTGTCTAAAACCCTTGTCTCGAGCCGCTTCTGTAACCTCTCATTTGTCTGATACTGCCACGACCCCAGATAAACCCCCCCTTCCCCGGCCACCATCAGTGGTTATCCAAATGCCCTCTGACACTGGCACCCCTCATTTTCCATCTCTATACCCCCCGCTTCCTGATTTTCACCCTCCTACTGAAGACTCCCAAAATTACCCAGTCCTTTTTAAACCAGTGGCCCAGAAGCCTCGTACAGACCCCCCTCGGTGGTCATTGACATGCCCCGTTGCGCCCAAGGAATCCCTCTACCCCTCTCTTCCCAAGGAGGAGCTCCCTACATCTAACTCCCTCGCCTTCCCAATGTTTACTAGAAAGCCCGATAATGATGCTTTTGATCCTGGGGGCACGGCACAATTAGGGGAAGAGGCGGCCCATTACAATGATCCTGCCCAGCCCCCTCTTAGCACAAGCCCTCTTCACATTCCTCCTCCTTATGCAGTGCAGACCTGCGCCCTTACCTACAACCAAGCTATCCGCAGCCATAAAATTAGTGCAGGAACAGCTGGCTGCCGGTCATATTGAGCCCTCTACATCCCTTTGGAATACCCCCATCTTTGTCATACAAAAACGTTCGGGGAAATGGCGCCTATTACATGATCTCAGGGCTGTGAACAAGACCATGGTCCCTATGGGAGCACTTCAACCCGGACTCCCCTCACTTATAGCTATCCCCAGAGGGTTTTCTAAAGTTATTATTGATTTGAAGGATTGTTTCTTTTCCATCCCCCTCCACCCAGATGATTGTAAGTGTTTTGCCTTTAGTCTCCCCGTTGTTAATTGTGTGAGACCCTCACCCCGCTTTCAATGGAGGGTCCTCCCCCAAGGCATGGCCAATATTGTACCCCAGAGCAGGGAATTTTAAGACCCTTCTGAACCATGCATTGTTTGTTTTAAATTTCCTTTCCTATGATATTAATGGCAAATCTGCTGCTGACCGCCTCTGGCATTCATCCACAGCCAACACCTATGCTCAGGCTATGTGGAAGGACCCAATGTCCAATAGATGGCTGGGTCCCGACCCTGTCCTCATCTGGGGTAAAGGACACACCTGTATTTATGATACACAAACCCAAAACGCCAGATGGCTCCCAGGGCGCCTGATAAAACTTCATAATCCACCCAGGGGATCCCCCGAGAAGCTTTCTAATTGTGCTTTATTGCAGAAAATGACATGAGGCCATCAACCATTGGCATCCTCCTCGGCCTGACCTTCGTTTACCGTCCAACCTCTGGCCACTCTCCATATCAGCTCCTCAATTACACCTGGATGGTAATGAATGGTTGGGGAGATACTATATATAGCACATCTAAAACTACTGCTACGGCCTGGTGGCCCACACTCTTTCCAGACCTTTGTAAGCTAGCTCTGGGAGCCCCGGCCAATTGGGACTTGGAAGAATACCGAGACCCAGAGATGAAAGCCCCCTCGTCACCATCCCCTCCTGGGAGGTGGGGCCTTGACCCGTGGGGAGGCTGTGGTGCAGACAGCCGGAGAAGTATGCTGAGGAATGTTGTTTTTATACTAACAAACTCGGCCTTGTAGAAGACAGTTTGAGAAAGGTAAAAGACAGCCTAGAAAAAGAAAAAGGGAAAAGACAGAAGGATTTGGCATTCTAAAAGTTAATTAAGGAAAGTAAAAACTGAATGGGGGAGGGAGAAACAGGAAGATTCTTTCTCAAAGAGTGAAATTTAACTCCCCCCACACTTTCAGCTGCTTCTTTAGAAATGGAAATAAACTTGGCAATTTGTTTGCTTCAGGTTTAAGGAATATGATAATAAATGTGATCTGTAATTTGGTAAGGGTACTTGCAAAAGTTTAACTGATATTTGTAATTGATTCTTTTATGTGCAAATGTGATATTCTGTATGAGTTTTAATTGATAGTACTGCATCATCTTAAAATTGTATACACTGAAGGGATTTTGAGGAAATTAGTTTTTGCTTTTTGTGTCTCTGACTGTTTCTGTTCTGGACAATATGGAATTTTTATGTATTGGGTATTTTAAAGGCTAACATGGCTGTGACGGTCTGACTTGCTTTATGTCTGTCTGATATATCTGTCTGTCTTGTGAACTCCTCTCTCCTCTCCCCGTTTTCCTGAGAGGAGCGTCTCACAAAATGTCTGTGTAATTAGTGTTTGAGAGATCTCTCTGTGTGTTTTGTTGGATTGGAAGAGTTGGTTCTGTGTGTTTTGTTGAAGCTCTGTGTGTGTGTGTGTTGGATTAAAGAGCTCTTATGGTTGGTGGGGGTGTGTGTGTGTGTGTGTGTGTGTGTGTGTGTGTGTGTGTATTAGGTGAAACTTCAATAAATTTTAAGAACAGGGATTGGGGAAATTTGGCAATTGGTCATTTCAATGTTAAAATGCTTGGGTTTTAAAATTTCTTATTGGAGTTAAGTGTTTGCATTAATTTGAAACTAGCAGGGACAGAAAAAGTTTGGCCATTTTAAAATGCTAGCAGAAAAGCCCCCCCCCCAAAGCCTGCTAGAAGAGAAAGTGGGAACAGAGTCATAAAGTGGCTATAAAGATAACAGGGAGAGAACAAAGAAAGTGGATTTTAATTAGTGTTGGAGAAAAAACTTGGGAGAAAAAGTTTTGGAAAAACTGCAGTTTAAAAGTATGTGTGTGTATACATATATGAGTATGTGTGTATGTGTATATATACATACAATTAAATGGTAAATTGGTTTGCTTGCAACATTCAATTGGAATTTGGAAAATTCTTTAAGTGAAAAAAAAAGAGAGAGAGAGAAAGAAAAGCCATATCCTTTTGGATTTATGGGTAATTGATTTTTATAATTACTGTTGCTTTGTGCATGCTAGATTGTTATTTTGGGTATAAGATCTTAGAAATTTGTCTAAATATTGAACCATCAATACTGTAAGAAAATTTTCAAAAGCTGTATTTAATTTGATTTCAAACTGATAATAACTTGTTGGGAAAAGTCCTGATAATTTCTGTTACCTTCTGAAACATGCTGGGTAAGCATTATGAGTTATGCTTTACATTTTGTCAACTTTGATTTTGAACGTGTGTGAGTTTTGTGGAATTATTTAGATGTTCACTATATTGTGAATCTTGAAAGTTTTGAAGGAAAAGGAAAGGGAACAGCAGGAATCCTGGTACCAAAATTGTTTTTCAACCTTGCCTTGGCTTACCACCCTACTCCCCACCCTCCTTGGCCCCCTCATAGGTATCCTACTCCTTATCCCCTTTGGCCCTTGGGCTTTTTGTAAATTAACAACTTTTGTTAAATCCCAAATAGATTCTGCTTTCCAGAAGAATGCTCAGGTCTTCTATCAAGGACTTCACACATCCGACTCGATGGAACAATTGCCTGCTGTCACATTCGAGCCCCTTGATTTTACTCGGTTAGATCAAGAGCTTCGGACTCCCTGGTATAAGAGGTGTTGTTAAAAGGGCCATAAGCTGTGGATTGGTCAATGACGGGATTAGTATGGCTCTGACACGGATAATCATGCCAATGGCTGCAGGGATCACCCAATGACGGGATTAGTGGGAGCCCGAGGTCTGGAGGGTTTGGAGGCAACCCACATAGCCTAAGATAGGGGCCATGCCACATGCTGCCTGGTTACCCAATGACGGGATTAGTGTGGGTCCACTCCCAAAGGATTCTCAGAGGCCGCTCCCATAGCCTAAGACAGGGGCCCTGCCAATTTTTAAGGCACCGTGTTCAGGAAACACAAGCCATATAGCCTAAGACAGACCTTCCACCGACCCTGCTGTTCTGCCTCTTATAATATAAACCCGGGGGAGATGTTGGGGCCCCGAGAATGTGAAAACACAGGAAAGACAAGCATGAACTTTGGATTGATTGATTAACTACACCCTGAGACTGCCAGACCATATCTGTGCCTTCCAACCCCCACGTCCTTGCATTCCACTCCCTGCTACTCAACCCCCATGTCCTTGCATTCTCCGCCGGTTACCCAAACCCCGGTTACCCAAACCCCGCCTCACAGGGTCAGTGAAAAAACGATCAGAGTAACGGCATTGGCCTATTTAACCCCAACCTTTTGTTTCAATAAACGAGACTATTTCATCTGCCATGTAGTCTCCTTCCTCTCTCTTGCCTATTCTCTCCCTTCAGGTCAGGTCCTCCTCGTCCCCACAAATTACTAAAGTCCTGCTGGTCAGGACAGCAAACAGGGTTGAGTGACTTGCCCAAAGTCACCCACCAAGTAAAACTCTTCTTTTTTGTTTTGTTTTGTTTTGTTTTGTTTTGTTAATTTGTTTTTTTTAAAGCTTTTCATTTGCAAAACATATGCATAGGTAATTTTTCAACATTGACCATTGCAAAGCTTTCTGTTACAAACTTTTCCTCCTATCCCCCACCCCCTCCCCTAGAAGGCAGGAAGTGTAATATATGTTAATTATGTTAAAATATTTGACAAATCGAATATGTGTATATATATTTATAGTTATCTTGCTGTATAGGAAAAGAAAACCTGAGAAGGAAAACATAATGTAAGCAAACATCAATAGAGAGTGTGAAAATGCTATATTGTAGGCCAGACTCAGATGCCACAGGCCTCTCACTGAGTGTATATGGCTTTCTTTATCACTAAACAACTGGAACTGGTTTGAAACATTTCACTGTTGAAGAGAGCCATGTCCTTCAGAATTGATCATCATATAGTATTGTTGTTGCCATGTACAATGAGCTCCTGGTTCTGCTGATTTCGCTCAGCATCACTTCATCCAAGTCTCTCCAGGCCACTCTGAAATCATCCTGCTGGTCGTTTTTTACAGAATAATAATATTCCATCACATTCATATACCATAATTTATTCAGCCATTCTCCACTTGATGGGCATCCATTCAGTTTCCAGTTTCTTGCCACTACAAAAAGGTCTGCTACAAATATTTTTGCACATGTGGGGACCTTTCCTTCCTTTAAGATCTCTTTGGGATATAAGCCCAATAAAAACACAGCTGGGTCAAAGGGTATGCACAGTTTGATAACTTTTTCAGCATAGCTCCAAATTGCTCTCCAGAATGGTTGGATCCGTTCACAGTTCCACCAACAATGTATCAGTGTCCCAGCTTTCCCACATCCCTGCCAACATTTGTCATTATCTTTTCCTGACATTTTAGCCAATCTGACAGATGTGTAGTGATATCTCAGAGTTGTCTTAATTTGTTTTTCTCTGATCAATACTGATTTGGAGCACCTTTTCATATGACTAGAAATGTTTTTAATTTCTTCATCTGAAAATTGTCTGTTCATATCCTTTGACCATTCATCGATTGGAGAGTGGCTTGAATTCTTATAAATATGAGACAATTCTCTATATATTTTAGAAATGAGACCTTTATCAGAACCCTTAAATGTAAAGATGATTTCCCAAATTATTGCTTCCCTCCTAATCTTCTCTGCATTAGTTTTGTTTGTACAACATCTTTTTAACATAATATAGTCAAAATTATCTATCTGGTGTTCAATTAAGAGTTCTTGTTCTTCTTTGGACACAAATTCCTTCCTTCTCCACAGGTCTGAGAGGTAACCTATCCTATATTCCTCTAATTTACTTATAATATCACTCTTCATATCTAAATCATGAACCCATTTAGGTCTTACCTTTGTATGTGGTATTAGATGTGGGTCTAACTCTAATTTCTTCTATACAAGTTTTCAATTTTCCCAGCAGTTTTTGTCGAATACTGAGTATTTATCCCAAAAGCTGGGGTCTTTGGGTTTATCAAACAGTAAATTGCCATAGTTATTGCCTGGTTTGTCCTGTGATCCAATCCTATTCCACTTATTGACTACTCTATTTCTTAACCAGTACCAAATAGTTTTGATGACCGCTGCTTTATGATACAACTTTAGATTTGGCACAGCAAGGCCACCCTCATCAGCTTTTTTTTTTCATTAATTCCCTTGAGATTCTTGATCTTTTGTTCATCCAAATGAACTTTGCTACTATTTTTTCCAGATCTGTAAAATAATTTCTTGGGAGTTTGATTGGTATGATATTAAATAAGTAAATTAGTTTGGGTAATACTGTAATTTTTATTATATTCACTCGACCTACCCATGAGCACTTGATGTTTTTCCAATTGATTACATCTGACTTTATTTGTGTGGAAAGTGTTTTGTAGTTTAGTTCATATAGTTCCTGAATTTTCCTTGGCAGATAGATTCCCAAATATTTTATACTATCAATAGTTATTTTGAATGGAATTTCTTTTTGTATCTCTTGCTGCTGAACTTTGTTGGGAATATATAAGAATGCTGATGATTTATGTGGATTTATTTTTGTATCCTGCAACTTTGCTAAAGTTGTGAATTGTTTTTAGCAGTTTTTTAGTTGAGTCTCTGGGGTTCTCTAAGTATACCATCATGTCATCTGCAAAGAGTGATAATTTGGTTTCCTCGTTACCTACTCTAATTCCTTTATTCTCTTTTTATTCTCTTACTGCCAAAGCTAACATTTCTAAGACAATATTAAATAGTAATGGTGACAGTGAGCAGCTTTCTTTCACTCCTGATCTTATTGGGAATGGTTCCAGTTTGTCTCCATTACATATGATGCTTGCTATGGTTTTAAGTAGATGCTACTAATTATTTTAAGGAAAAGCCCACTTATTCCTATACTCTCTGGTGTTTTTAATAGGAATGGGTGTTGGATTTTATCAAATGCTTTTTCTGCATCTATTGAGATAATCATGTGATTTTTGTTAGTTTGGCCATTAATATAATTGATTACGCTGATAGTTTCCCTAATATTGAACCAGCCCTGCATTCCTGGTATAAATCCTACTTGGTCATAGTGTATTATCGTGGGGATTGACTTTCTGTAATCTCACTACTAAAATCTTATTTAAAATGTTTGCATCAATATTCATTAGGGAAATGGGTCTATAGTTTTCTTTCTCAGTTTTCTCCCTACCTAGTTTAGCTATCAGCCTAATATCTATATTATGAAAGGAATTTGGTAGTATACCTTCTTTCCCTATTTTTTCAAATAGATTATATAATATTGGAATTAATTGTTCTTTGAATATTTGGTAGAATTCACATATCAATCCATCTGGCCTTGGAGATTTTTTCTTAGGGAGTTGATTAATAGCTTGTTTTGTTTCTTTTTCTAAAATGGGGCTATTTAAATAATTTATTTCCTCTTCGGTTAACCTGGGCAATCTACATTTTTGTAGATATTCTTCCATTTCATTTACATTATCAAACTTGCTGGCATTAAGTTGGGCAAAGCAACTCCTAATTATTACTCTAATTTCCTCTTCATTGGAGGAAAGTTCTCCCTTATCATTTTTGAGACTAACAATTTGATTTTCCTCTTTCCTTTTTCTAATCAAATTAACTAAATGCTTATCTATTGTGTTGGATTTTTCGTAAAACGAACTCTTAGTTTTATTTATCAATTCAATAGTTTTCTTATTTTCAATTTTATTAATCTCCCCTTTTATTTTCAGAATTTCGAATTTGGTATTTAATTGTTCTTTTTCTAGTTTTTTTTTTTTTACTAGTAAGCCCAATTCATTGATCTTCTCTTTCTCTATTTTATGCAGGTAAGCATCTAGAAATATAAAATTACCCCTTATAACTGCTTTGGCCATATCCCACAAATTTTGGTATGTTGTTTCATTATTGTCATTCTCCTGGATGAAATTATTGATTGTGTCTATGATTTGCTCTTTCACCCATTCATTCTTTAGGATTTGACTATTTAATTTCCAATTAACTTTTGATTTATTTTCTCCTGGCCTTATATTGCATGTGATTTTTTATTGCATCATGATCTGAAAAAGATGTATTTGCTATTTCTGCCTTTCTGGAGTTGATTTTGAGGTTTTTATGCCCTAACACATGGTCAAATTTTGTATAAGTTCCATGAACCACTGTGAAAAAGTAAACTCCCTTCGGTCTCTATTCAATTTTCTCCAGAGATATATATATCATACCTAAACTTTCTAACATTTTGTTTACCTCCCTAACTTCTTTCTTATTTATTTTGTGGTTTCATTTATCTAATTCTGAGAGAGCCAGGTTGAGATCCCCCACTAGCATAGTTTGGCTGTCTATTTCTTCTTGCATCTCTCTTAACTCCTCCCCTAGGAATTTGGATGCTGTTGCACTTGGTGCATATATATTTAATATTGATATTGCTACATTATCTATGGTACCCTTTAATAAAATATAGATTCCTTCCTTATCTCTTTTAATTAGATCTAGCTTTGCTTTTAGCTGATCTGAGATAAGGATTGCTACCCCTGCTTTTTTTTTTTTTTGTTCACCTGAAGCATAATAGATTCTTCTCCAGCCCTTTAACTTCACTCTGTATGAATTAGGGGAAAGGTACAAAAAAGGGGTGAGGGGCTCTAAAGGGGGGAGGACTGTTTGAGGGAGTTGGTCATCAAAAGCAAAATACTGGGGAGGGGGGAAGGGAGAAAGGAGAAAGGAAAGAGAAAACATAACTCTGGGTAAATAAGATGGCAGGAAATTCAGATTTAGTTATTGTAACTGTCAATGTGAATGGGATGAACTCTCCCATAAAACAGAAGCCCAAAGCAGACTGGATTAAAAGCCAGAATCCTACAATATGTTGTTTACAAGAAACACATCTAAAGCATAGATATAAATACAGAGCAAAGGTGATTAGAAATAGTAAATGCATCCTTTTCAGATCATGATGCAATAAAAACCACATGTAATATAAGGCCAGGAGAAAGTAGACCAAAAGTTAATTGGAAATTAAATAATCTAATTTTAAAGAATGAATGGGTGAAAGGGCAAATCACAAACACAATCAATAATTTCATCCAGGAGCATGACAATAATTAGACAACGTACCAAAATTTGTGCAATATGGCCAAAGCAGTTATAAGGGGTAATTTTATATCTCTAGATGCTTACTTGCATAAAATACAGAAAGAGAAGATCAATGAATTGGGCTTACAATTTAAAAAGCTAAAAAAAGAGCAATTTTAAAACCCTCAATTAAAAACCAAATTGGAAATTCTGAAAAAAAGAAAACAATTGAAATAAAACTAAGAGTTAGTTTTATGAAAAAAACCCAACAAAATAGATAAGCTTTTATTTGATTTGATTAGAAAAAGTAAAGAGGAAAATCAAATTGTTCTTCTCAAAAATGATAAGGGAGAACTTTCCACCAATGAAGAGGAAATTGGAGCAATAATTAGGAGTTACTTTGTCCAACTTTATGGCAATAAATTTGATAATCCAAATGAAATGGAGGAATATCTACAAAAGTAGAGACTGCCCAGGTTAACATAAAAGGAAATAAGTTATTTAAATAGCACCATTTTAGAAAAGGAAATAGAACAAGCTATTATTTAACTCCCTAAGAAAAAATCTCCAGGGCCAGATGGATTAACATGGGAATTCTACCAAACATTCAAAGAACAATTAATTCCAATACTATATAAAGTATTTGAAAAAACAGGGAAAGAAGGTGTAGTACCAAATTCCTTCTATGATACAGATATGGTGCTGATAGCTAAACCAGGTAGGGTGAAAACCGAGAAAGAAAACTGTAGATCAATTTCCCAAATGAATATCGATGGCAAAATTTTAAATAAGATTTTAGCAATGAGATTACAAAGTTATTCCCAAGATAATACACTATGACCAAGTAGGATTTATACTAGGAATGCAGGGCTGATTCAATATTAGGAAAACTATCAACATAATCAATTATATTAATAACCAAACTAACCAAAACCATATGATTATTTCAATAGATGCAGAAAAAGCTTTTGATAAAATCCAACAACCATTCCTATTAAAAACAATAGAGAGTATAGGAATAAGTGGGCTTTTCCTTAAAATGATTAGTAGTATCAACTTAAAACCATCAGCAAGTATCATATGTAATAGAGACAAACTACACCTATTCCCAATAAGATCAGGAGTGAAACAAAGCTGCTCACTGTCACCATTACTATTTAATATTATCTTAGAAATGTTAGCTTTGGCAGTAAGAGAATAAAAAGGGAATAAAGGAATTAGAGTAGGTAACAAGGAAACCAAATTATCACTCTTTGTAGATAACATGATGGTATACTTAGAGAACCCTAGAGACTCAACTAAAAAACTGATAAAAACAATTCACAACTTTAGCAAAGTTGCAGGATACAAAATAAATCCACATAAATCATCAGCATTCTTATATATTTTCCACAAAGTTCAGCAGCAAGAGATACATAAAAGAAATTTCATTCAAAATAACTGTTGATAGCATAAAATATTTGGGAATCTATCTGCCAAGGAAAAGTCAGAAAGTATACAAACTAAACTACAAAACACTTTCCACACAAATAAAGTCAGATGTAATCAATTGGAAAAACATCAAGTGCTCATGCGTAGGCCGAGGGAATATAATAAAAATGACAATACTACCCAAACTAATTTACTTATTTAGTGCCATACCAGTCAAACTCCCAAGAAATTATTTTACAGATCTAGAAAAAATAGCAACTAAGTTCATTTGGAAGAAAAAAAATGTCAAGAATCTCAAGGGAATTAATGAAAAAAAGGCTGATGAAGGTGGCCTTGCTGTACCAGATCTAAAACTATATTGTAAAGCAGCCTTTATCCAAACCATTTGGTACTGGCTAAGAAATAGAGCAGTCGATCAGTGGAATAGGATTGGATCACAGGACAAAGTAGGCAATAACTATAGCAATCTAGTGTTTGATAAACCCAAGGACCCCAGCTTTTGGCATAAATACTCACTATTCGGCAAAAACTGCTGGGAAAATTAGAAAGTAGCATGGAAGAAATTAGGGCTTGACCCACACCTAACACCACATACCAAGATAAGATCTAAATGGGTTCACGATTTAGATATAAAGAATGATATTATAAGGAAATTAGAGGAACATAGGATAGTTTACCTCTCAGACCTGTGGAGATGGAATAAATTTATGTCCAGAGAAGAATTGGAACTCTTAATTCAACATCATATCTATAATTTTGACTATATTAAGTTAAAAAGTTCTTTTTACAAACAAAACTAATGCACACAAGATTAGGAGGGAAGCAATAAATTGGGAAATCATCTTTACATTTAAGGGTTCTGATAAAGGTCTCATTTCTAAAATATATAGAGAATTGTCTCATACATATAAGAATTCAAGCCACTCTCTAATCGATAAATGGTCAAAGGATATGAACAGACAATTTTCAGATGATGAAATTAAAACCATTTCTAATCATATGAAAAGGTGCTCCAAATCACTATTGATCAGAGAAATGCAAATTAAGACAACGCTGAGGTACCCCTACATATCTGTCAGATTGGCTAAAATGACAGGAAATGATAATGATGAATGTTGGAAGGGATGTGGGAAAGCTGGGACACTACTAAATTTTTGGTGGAACTGTGAATGAATCCAACCATTCTGGAGAGCAATTTGGAACTATGCTCAAAAAGTTATCAAACTGCATACCCTTTCGACCCAGCATTGTTTCTACTGGGCCTATATCCCAAAGAGATCTTAAAGGAGGGAAAGGGTCCCACATGTGCAAGAATGTTTGTGGCACCTTGATTGATGTTTGCTTACATTGTTTTTCCTTTATCTGATGTATCATTTATGTAGATAAGATTTTTCTTGCACAACAATGATAAGTTTGGAAATATGTATACATATATTCGATTTGCCAATATTTTAACATAATTAACATGTAGTGGATATCCTGCCATTTAGGGGAGGGGTGGGGAGTTGGGGGGAAAAATTTGTAACGGAAAGCTATGTAAGGGTTATTGTTGAAGAATTACCCACACATATGTTATGCAAATAAAATAAAAAAATAAATAAAATTAAAAAAAAGAATGTAGTGGCTAGAAACTGGAAACTGAAAGGATGCCCATCAATTGGAGAATGGCCGAATAAATTATGGTATATGAATGTCATGGAATATTATTCTTCTGTAAGAAACGACCAGCAGGACGATTTCAGAGAGACCTGGAGAGACCTATACGAACTGATGCTAAGTGAAATGAGCAGAACCAGGAGATCATTATACATGGCAACAACAAAACTATATGATGATCAATTCTGATGGACGTGGCTCTCTTCAATAATGAAGTGTTTCAAACAAGCTCCAATTGGTCAATGAAGAAAGCTATAGACACCCAGAGAGAGGGATATGAATGTGGACCCACAACATAACATTTTCATGCTCCCTATTGATGTTTGCTTGCATTATGTTTCCCTTCTCAGATTTTTTTTCTTGTAGATCTGAATTTTCTTACACAGCAAGATAAGTGTAAAAATATGTATACACATTCGATTTGTCAAGTATTTTAACATAATTAACATGTAGCAGACTTTCTGCCATCTAGGGGAGGGGTAGGGACTAGGGGGGAAAATTTGTAATGGAAAGCTTTGCAATGGTCAATGTCAAAAAATTACCCATACATATGTCTTGCAAATAAAAAGCTTTAATTAAAAAGAAAAGAAAAGAAAAATGATCCAAATCACCACTAATTAGAGAAATGGAAATTATAACAACTCTGAGATTCATTTTCACCCCTATAAATATTGACAAAGATAACAAAAAGGAAAATAAGAATTGTGAAAAAAGCTGTAGAAAGGGGAAGCTATTATATATAGATGGAGCTGTGAATTGGTCTAGGCTTTAAGAAAAACAGTTCACTGGCAGCTAGGTGGCGCAGTGGATAGAGCACCAGCCCTGAAGTCAGGAGCACCTGAATTCAAATGTGATCTCAGACACTTAACATTCCCTAGCTGTGACCTGGGCAAGTCACTTAACCCCAATTGCCTCATCAAAAAAGCAAATAAATAAATAAATAAAAGACAAACAGTTCACAAGTATGCCCAAAAAGTCACCAAACTGTATACCTTCTGATCAAGTGATACATGGATATATGGACTAGGTCTGAATCCCATTAACAAAAGAGCCTTTGGTAAAGATTCATGTTCACAAAAAGATTCACATTAGCTCCATTTGTTGTAGCAAAGAAATGGAAATTAAGGAGGTGTCCATCAATTAGAAACTGTCTGTACAAATTATGGTATATGAATACAATGAAGTATTATTGTATTGTACAGATGATGAAAAAATTATTTCAGCGAAGCCAAGGGAAGACATGCATTGAACTAATGCAGAGTGAAGTAGGCAGAATTAGAACAATTCATATAAAAACAATATTGTAAAGAGATAGTTTTGAAAGCTTTAGAAATTGATCAATACAATAACCAACCACTGTTTCAGTATAAATGATGGTACATACTACCCAACTCTGTAATGGATTCAAGATACAAAAAAACCAAATTTTTGGATGGAACCAATATGGTAATTTCTTTCATTTTACTAGGCTTAATATTTATTGCAAGGGCTTTGTTTTTTCTTTTTTTTCCAATTTGGGACTAGTGTTATCCCTCCCCCAAAAAATAAAAGAAATTTTAAAAAGTCATTGAAGTATTTTTAAATGTACAGTAGTGAACAGAATTTCAATATGAAACAGATTAGCAAGAGTACTTTTAAAGTAACTTAATGAATTTACTATAAATATCTGAAAAGCAAGTTGTGAATAATAAATACTCATGTTTTTATATACTATCTTCCTCATTTGCTCTGCTTAGTATATAGTAATCTCATTTGATTTGGTGTTTTTTCAGTTCAATTTTTTTTTCTATATAGAAGAACTTGAGAATGCAAAATCAGAAGCCAAGGAAGGAGGCAATGCTCAGAAGGAAGAGATGGTACACAGAGTAAAATATTAGAAAGGACAAAGAAATGAAGACAAAAAAGAAAAGAATTTTGATAAGAAAAAGCTCGTTAGTGATTTCTGGAGAGAACAATTTCAAGAGTGGTGCTGTCAGAAGCAGGAGTGTAAGGTTAAGAAAGAGATGGTGAAAGTAGAAACAGTTGAGTGTAAACCATTCCTTTGTAAAGGATATAATAATGCAGATGGGAGAGTTAAAAGAATGGCTAAAATATGGCAGATTCAAGATGTTAGGGGATCCTTTTATTTGGCTTTTTTGATATGAAGATACCTGAAAATTTCTGTAGAGGGAATAGAGTGGAAAGAAATTCACTGGAGATATAAGAAAGGGTAATTCATAGAGCAAGATCAAGGAATAGAAGGATGGGGATAAGATCAACAATAAAAGTGGATGAATTTTAGCAAAGAGGCAAGTCATCCTTCACTCACTTATGAGATCCAAGTGATCATATATTACTATTCCCTAACATATGCCACACTGCTTAGAATAAGCTACCCAGTCTTCATCAATTCACACTCCTTACGTCCTTTAAATATTAAATTAAAAATTCATACATCTCATTTTTCTGCTCAGCAACAGCTCAACTATTTCTACTAAGTTTGTATTGTTAATTAAATGTTGCTTTGTCAATTAGTCCCTTAATTTTTCCATATGTTGCACCAATCTCTTAAAATTAGACTGCTGAGGGGGCAGCTAGGTGACGTAGTGGATAGAGCACCAGCCCTGAAGTCAGGAGCACCTGAGTTCAAATGTGGTCTCAGACACTTCCTAGCTGTGTGACCCTGGGCAAGTCACTTAACCCCAATTGCCTTAGCAAAAAGCAAAAAAAAAAAAAATTAGACTGCTGAATTCTACAAACATTCATTAAATATTGATTGATTTTATTTTTCTTATTCAGATTCTCCCAAAAGTTCAACACTGAGGGTCCATCCTATAGCTAGTGGCCTCCTTCACTTTCTCCTACCATTTCAAGAATACTACTGACTGAAAAATACTGGATATCAACCTGTTATCCTCTTTTTGTCACAGGACCAGCCTATCTTTTTTTTTCCCCACCATACAATTTCTAGATAATATTTTTTTGCTCTTGTTCTTCAGAATTTGTTATCAATGATATGTTACTGCCTATTCACATGTCCTAGGCACCTCTCCATTTAAAATATTAAATGATTTATAATATAAATTAGTCCTAAAATCTATTCTGTCTAATATTGCTATTGAGGATAGATGAATAAATCAAGTGCTCATTAGATCTGCAGGTGACACTAAATAAGAGGTTTTCGCAATTTTTCTAAGAAATTAAAATAAAAATGACTTTGACCTATTAAAAAGTCAAACAAAGCAAAAAATGCAATAGGCACAAATACAAGATAGCCTCAATTATATATATATATATATATGTATATATATATATATATGTATAATTAAGGGATGGTGAAATGATTGGTTAGGCAGAAAGGTGAAGGGAATAAAATCACTTGGGGATTATAGTGAAATAGAAATTGAATAGGAATTAGCAATGTAGTGGGGGTATTAAAAAAGAACCAACAAGATTCTAGATTATATTCAAATAGGTATGAGATGCAAAAGCTTGGGTAGAATTACTTTTTCATTCTCTATATTATTTAGAGTTATGGTTGTGTCTAATTTTTGTTACTTCATTTTTAAAAACATGAGGAGAAACTACTATTCAGTAATTTCCTCCAAAACTTTTCATAATGTAAATATAATAAAAATATTGTTCATTGTTTAGCTTTTTCTTGATTGAAATAAATGTATTCCTTTAATATTCTTTCAAAGCATTTATTTTCCATCTCACTAATCATTTTTATCATTCTTCTCAAGGCCTTTTCCAGTTTTTTAAAGTGAAATGACCAAATAATAAATACTTGAATAAGACAGAGAATTCCTAAAGGATTTATTCCAATGTTTTGCATGTCATATTTTGTAGAGGAATAAACAAGAGGGAAAAGCTTAAATTAACACACTGCAAATCTTTTTTTTTAATATTTTTTTTATTAAAACTTTTTATTTGCAAAACATAGATATGGGTAATTCTTCAACATTGACCCTTACAAAGCTTTCTGTTACAAATTTTTCCCCCCTATTCCCCACCCCTCCCCTAGATGGCAGGATATCCACTACATGTTAATTATGTTAAAATACTTGACAAATCGAATATATGTATACATATTTCCACACTTATCATTGTTGTGCAAACAAAAATCGTATCTACAAGAAAGAAAAATCTGAGAAAGGAAACCCAATGCAAGCAAACATCAATAGAGAGCATGAAAATGTTATATTGTGATCCACATTTCACATCCCTCTCTCTGGGTGTATATGGCTTTCTTCGCTGAACAATTGGAACTGGTTTGAAGCATTTCATTGTTGAAGAGAGCCATGTCCATCAGAACTAATCGTCATATAGTATTGTTGTTGCTGTGTACAATGATCTCCTGGTTCTGCGAGCAGAACTTCTCTTAGCATCAGTTCATGCAAGTCTCTCCAGACCTCTCTAAAACCATCCTGCTGGTCGTTTCTCACAGAACAATAATATTCCATAACATTCATATACCATAATTTATTCAGCCATTCTCCAATTGATTGGCATCTTTTCAATTTCCAGTTTCTTGCCACTACAAAAAGGGCTGCCACAAACATTCTTGCACATGTGGGTCCCTTTCCCTCCTTTAAGACCTCTTTGGGATATAGGCCCAGTAGAAACACTGCTGGGTCAAATGGCATGCACAGTTTGATAACTTTTTGAGCATAGCTCCAAATTGCTCTCCAGAATGGCTGGATCTGTTCACAGTTCCACCAACAATGCATCAGAACACACTGCAAATCTTAACAGACTTTTTATATGTTGATCTTACATGTGTCTAGAAACATGATTTCATCTATCTCTGAACATATCAATGGGGATTAAACCATCTGAGAAGCCTCATAAGTGCATTAAGGTCCCACCTTTAGGATACTTTATTTTAATAAACCCTAAAGCTACAAGTTCTAATACTTACTTCTCTCTTGTAGACCATGAAGCTCTGGAAATTCACACTTGCCTTGAGCCTCCATGATCTGGAGCTGGCCATGCCATGATTCTTGTACCTTATGTGCCATCTCCTCTGAAAGGACCTGGAAACAGGTATGATTGTATTCATGAAGAACTTGGAACTACAAAAAACACCTCACACATGACATCATAGAGAATATACCCCCAGAGTTCCATTTGATCCCCAGATTGTGAAATAGAATGGGAAAATGAAAAAGAAAGACACAGAGACTAATGGCTTCAGCCAGCCTCAATGCTCCTGGGTTGCTTCCCTGGGTTTGGGTGGGAGATTACAACCCTCCTCTCTGAAAGTAGCATGTAATCTTTCCCTAACACATTCCCACTTGCTGTCCTGGCTCATCAGGCTTTCTCTTCAAATCCTCCAGTACTGTCACCACTTCCTCTCCATTCTGCAGATGAAGTTCTCTCATCCAGGATTGCTCTTCTTTGGGCAGAATCGTTAGGAACTGCTCCAGTACTAGTAACTCCAGGATCTATTCTTTTGTGTGCATTTTTGGTCTCAGCCACTGATGACAAAGATCCTGAAGTTTGTTTAGAGCCTCTCGAGGTCTGGGGATCTCTTGGTAGCAGAACTATCTGAATCGTTTCCAAAAAAATCTCTGGAGGAGAGGGTTTCTCTCCTCTTAAACTGGATTCCTGGTTCCAGGAATAATCTTCTTCCTTCACTGTTAAAAGTCCCAATTCCTCTTCTGAGACTTGGTTGTCCATGGCTACCACATCCATCAATATAGCAGCCATCCTAAGCTTCAACTGCTCAGAAGGCTTATTCAGCTGAACTCTACACTTTGGGAAGATTTAACTCATGTATATCCTTTGCATAGGTTGTCCTAAAGCACAAAAAATCATTGTTAACTTAATGAACTGACATACTGCTGCTTTAGAACTAATAAAGGTCAGTCATTGGAGCAATTCGGAGGAAAGGAAAGCAATTAAAAATCAATCAACAAGTAAACTAATATTTCTATCACTATGGCATATACAAATGAAAAAGACAATTGCATAAAATGAAAATATAGAATCTCATTCTTGTCCTCAAGGATTTATTATAATCTCTTGGTGAGACTAACATAAAATAAAAACAATATAAAACGGTGCATACAATTAACTTCTAGATGTGAAGTATGAACTATGTTGCCAGAGAGACAGACAGACAGAGAAAGACCGAGAGACAGAGAGATCTGTCCAGGTCAGAGCAGTGGGGTAAGGTTGTGCCTTGCTTAGAACAGAAAAGTTGGTTTCTAAAAACTATGGGCAAAACTTTAGGAAAAATAAAAATGCTTAACATGGGAAATTTGGGCAAGAGATAGTGACATTACCCAGCCCTGCTTCTACTAGGAAATAAACTCACGGGAGGGGTTCTCTTGTTTGTTTTGTTACCGGGTGTTTTTGTTTTTTCGTTTCGTTTTGTTTTGTTTTTGAAAATGCGGAGGAAATGAAGCATCAGGACACTGCCAAGAGAGGGAAGATTCCAAGGATCCAGGAGACCAGAGAAGGCTCCCCAGAGGCAAAAAGAGCTGCCACATCACTTAAGCAAAGCAATCTGACTTCAGTGCTTGCAGTCACAAAGGTTCCTCAGAGCGCACACCAGGTCAAGAGGCACCACCACCCTCCTGAAGAAAGGAGCCCCGGACTTGAGCCTGGCTGGCTTCAGGAAACGCAGCGGGAGCGTAGCCGACAGCCCTACCCGCGCCCGAACCTCGATTTCTCTGTCTCTCCCCGCATATGCACTTCCTGCAGGGGCCAAGGCTGAGGGGTTAGTGAAGGGGCTGTCAGGGGTACCCGAGGTCCGTAGCAGAATAACATACCTTGCTTCTCCATCCTCCTCTGCCTCAGCCCCTAGCCTACTTACCTTGGCAGCGCAGGTACAAGGAGGGGTAGGACACACGCTTTCGAACTTGCAGAGGCCTTGACTCAATAACCCCGACCTTGAATTCTCCAATCCGTGGCCAGCTCACGCAGCTCTCGTTCCTTCTAGGTTTCTCTAAGAATCTCCGTCTGGGTGGTTCAGCTTCTGCCCTCGGCTTGGCCGGATCTGGCCTTTTAGAGGGTTTGAGCACAAACTGTACGTTCCGTTCCATCAGCCAGCTCCGCAAACAGTTGTTCAAACTGAGTCCACAGGATAAGTAAGGCCATTATCAAATCATCTCAGACAGCCACATAGGAGGAGAGAGGACTGCAGAAGACCTACCGCGTACATATGTGTATATGACCCTACGCTGTGGTGGATGAGGGGGAGACGAGGAAAAAAAGGGGGGGGAGTGCCATTCAGCAAGGATCTAGGAAGCAGGAGCGGGTAATGTCCAGTCTCTGGATCATGCCTGCATACTAGGAGCCTGGGGCTGTACCAGTCAAACTGGTTTTCACCGAATCACAAGTTATCTCCCAGTTCCCAGCTTTCTGTAGTCAGATGAAAAACTCCCCTCTCCAGGGTATGTAGAAATGAAGGAATGAGAGAGCTGGGACTGGAAACATTGCAATTACCCAACAAATTATCATCAGATAATTTGTGTAGAGACCTTGGGTTTGGAAGATATTCCAGAACTAGGCTCCTCGGATGACAAATCTCAATCATGAGAGCAAATCCTACGTTCCAGGGTCTAGTCTCACTCTGATGAACCAGGTAGTGTTCTCCTTATTTTTTTTTTCTATGACTTTTTCAAATTTCAGAGGCATAATCCCCAAAATAACAGGAGGCATTAGCTAGTGAACAGATTCCTCTCCAGATGTCATTCAGAACAATAAGGTTATATATCATCTTGAAGACTAGGGAATTCAGAATGGGAACCAGTACTTCTAATGCTTCTACAATTTCTATCTATATAAAGGAAAGGTTCTTTCTGTTTTGTTTTGTTTCAGCCATCTTAGCTATGGGACCAAGCATATGAAACTTATAAACCAATGTAACTTCAAATCTGATCTCTCTGGGAGATAATACCATGACCTTAACAGGTCTACTGCAATACAAGACAAGGAGACATTATTATTCAATAAATAATGTAGGGCAGAGTCCCAACTAGGGTCCCATTTTTGTCCAGGGATTACGGTAAAGGAAACAGTGTCATCACAAATATAAAGGGTCCCATGGAGTGCTTGCTAATTTAGACTCTGGCCTACAACCTTTCCTGTTTCATTTCTATAGGTAACATGAGGCACTGGATGAGAAGTGATTAAAATGCTCTGACTCCATTTGCATTGTTCCCATTAACTTGGATCTTCAAACCTGTTATTACCTATATGGTGGAGGCATTCAGGCCAACATGGCAGCTTTCACAGATGCCAGTATTTTTCACAGAGTTTTTGTGTTTTTCCCTTAGATACATCATTACTGTGCAACCAACAACACTAAACTTCCTGTACCTGACTTGAGCAATAGAGCAGCAGCTAACCGCAGCAATAGATGAATCTGTTGTCTGGATTCAGAATGGGTTGATCTGAGGCTTTCCATTTAATGTTAACCAAATGTCTCTGGATCGTACAGTTTATGGACTGTGAGCTGGAAAGGGGAAGAATGACTCAACAAGACAAAACATCAATGTAGTATCACATTTTGGCAGATGAATTTGTTACCCTCAAGGTGGAAAGTGGAGTTTTGGATACTATTGATAGATACTTCATGATAATGAAGGTACCTTTTGCATATTGTGCTATAACATCTGAAATATTACCCATCATGCCTTTTTCTTAGGAAATAACCATGCCAACAAGTATTCCCAACTCTGCAATTCCCAGGCTCTATGAATGGGAAGTATATTCATTTGATAGACACACTCCTCTCAGGAAAGGAATGAAATTTCATATTCTATGACACTACTACTGAGTCAAATTTATAAACTGAGTCATTCTTCAGTTGATAAATAAAAATTCCCTATATTTTTGAGAAAGTAGACCTTCATCTGAGAAACTTGCTTCAGAATTCTTTTTATATTTACTATTTGTTAACTGTATTTGCCCAATTATTCTATTTTCTCTATTCTTTTTACTCTGTCTCTCCTCAAAAGTATTTTGCTTCTGACCACCATCTACCATGCTATATTCTCCTTTCTGTCACCCTGCTCACTTCTCTTATCCCCTTTCTCTTTTACTTTCTTACAGGGTGACATATTTATTATTTTTCATGGTACTTAAGTTCTTTTTTTGTTTTTGTTTTTTAATATTTATTTATTTAAAACTAAATACAAAATAAGAAAAAACAAAATAGACAAAGACAGAAAAGGAAAATAAATAAAACAAAACCTTGTCATGTGTCCACAGAACATCACGGAGGATTCAAAATAGGTAACAATAAATTTCCCTTTCAAGACAACATATATAATAATAGAAGAGATTATGTTAATGACTGTCCATCTTTTCACTGTTTCCTTGTAGGCTATTCATTTTTTCTCTATTAAGTATTTTTAACTTTATTCTTTTTCTCTGCCCTTTGATTCCCCCACCTCTCTCAAGCAGGCTACAGTTAAGCATGGTGTTATATACATTTATATATATGTATATACACACATAGATATATTTACACTCATCCACACATACATATGTCTATATACATACAGATACACACATACATGTATGTATACACAGAAGCATATATGCATATATATTTATATAGACATATTTACACATGTGAACATGCATTGAAAACAATATTAATATGACTTGACATATGATGTAGATTTCTTTCTCGATTGAATCTTTAAGTTTGGCTTTGAGATTACTAGATGTACTTTTTTCATTTCTAATAAATTCTATTCCTGATTCTTGTTGTAGTGTTTGTGTATATCTCTTATTTCCTATTCCTGATAACTCTTATACTTTAATTCTTCTCCTAATGTCTTGCTATTACTTAACTTCCCCTCACCCATGAATCCTTCCATTATCTTCTCCCCCCACCCTTTCCTTCCTCTTTATCCCATTCCCATTAATCTACATATTTTGTTATATTGTCATAATGCTACACATCCATCTATATTCCACTTTATCCTATTGCCTCCCCCCTTATTTCTTAATAAATTTTGGAGGGTGCTATACCCTTCATGGTATATATATGTGTTTCCTATTTAATCCATTCCTGATGAGAGCAAGTTTTCAGAACTACCAGTTCTTCTCCTTCCTCTAATGCTTCTATGTTGGTTCTTCCTCTGCACCTCATTCTTATAACACAATTACTATTTTTACCTTTTCCTAGACAGTTTTGCTTTTGAGAGTCAGATTATACTCTGTTCTAATCTTTTGAGCTATCCAGTTACTATTGTCAATCTGAAACATATAGTAAGCATTTTCAAGTTAGAAAAAAAATTAATTTGTCCATGTTGTGTTCCTTGAAATTAGTTTTTGATGTTGAGTATTGTATGTTAAATTTTTTAAGTTCAGATTTGGTTTAGACAAAGTCCTGAAAATCTGTGAGCTCATTAGATATTCACATTTTTCAGCTATTTGCTGGATATGATATTTTTGGCTCCAGGCCAATTTGATTGATGATACATATTATTTCAGGACCTGTGGTCTTTTATAATAGCTGCTGATAAATCTTGTACAATTCTACTTGTAGCTCTAGGATATTTGAATTGGAGTTTTTTTGGTTGTTCTTGAAAAATTTTCTCTTTGATGTGGGGGTTTTCAAAATTTGGCAATGTATTTTTCATATAAGATCTTTGAGGTGGTAATTGGTGGATTTTTTTTCTATTTCTGCTTTCCTCTCTTGTTCTATCACGGTGGGAAATTTTTCTTTGATTATTTCTTGATTATTGTGTCAAGTTTCTTTTTTTGGTCATAGCTTTCAAGTAGTTCAATTATTCTTATATTTTTCTCTTCTTGTTCTGTTATTCAGATCTGTCATTTTTCTTATATTTCAATCCTATTCTATTTTTTCATTCTTTACATTTTGTTTTGTTATTCCTTAATCTCTTATAGCTTCACTAGCTTCCCCTTGACAAATACTAGTTCTCAAAGAACTGTTTTATTCTTTAAGACTCTGATTAACTTTTTTTTCCATAATCTTGTTTTTTGTTATGATTCTTTTTTTTTTAGTTTTTCCTCGACCTCTCTCATTTGATTTTTGAAGTCTTTTTTAAACTTTTCTAAGAATTTTTTCTTGCACAACCTTGAAATACCACTACACACCTCTCAGATTAGCTAAGATAACAGGAAAAGATGACAAATGTGGGAAGGGATGTGGGAAAAGTGGGACACTAATGCATTGTTGGTGGAACTGTGAATGGATCCAACCATTCTGGAGAGCAATCTGAAACTATGCTCAAAAAATTATCAAACTGTGCATACCCTTTGAGCCAGCAGTGTTTCTATTGGGCTTATATCCCAAAGAGATCTTAAAGGAAGGAAAGGGCCCCACATGTGCAAGAAGGTTTGTGGCAGCCCTTTTTGTAGTGGCAAGAAACTGGAAACTGAATAGATGCCCCTCAATTGGAGAATGGCTGAGTAATGGCTGGTATACGAATGTTATGGAATATTATTGTTCTATAAGAAACGACCAGCAGGACAATTTCAGAGAGGCCTGGAGAGACTTGCATGAAGTGATACTGAGCGAAATGAGCAGAACCAGGAGATCATTATACACGGCAACAACAAGACTATATGATGATCAATTCTGATGGACATGGTTTTCTACAACAATGAAATGTTTCAAACCAGTTCTAATTGTTTAACCATACACACCCAGGGAAAAGACTGTGGGAACTGAATGTGGACTACAACATAGCATTTTCACTCTTTTTGCTGTTGTTTGCTTGCATTTTTATTTTGCTTCTCTTTTTTTCTTGTGCAGCATGATAATTGTATAAATATGTATACATATATTGGATTGAACATATATTTCTGCCATGTTTAACATATATTGGACTACTTGCCCTCTAGGGGAGGGTGTGGGGGAAAGGGAGAAGGGAAATTGGAACACAGGGTTTTGCAAGGGCTAATGTTGAAGAATTGTCCATGCATGTGTTTTGAAAAATAAAAAGCTTTAATAAAAAAAAATTCTTTCTTGCCAAGTAACCATTTAATTCTTAGGTACGCTTTACTCTTTGGGGTAGAAGAGGATTTTTTTTACTTCATTTTCTTCCTCTGAAGAAGAATAGTAAGTTTCTGTTGTTGGGTTATTTCTTCTTTGCCCGTTCATTTTTTTATTATTTTATCAGTGTTAGCACTTCTAATCCTGGGGTTACGGGGATGATACTTCCAGCTTTACTTCAGCTCTCCCCTCTGACCTGGAACCCCAAACAAAAACTCCACCTTCCTGTAAGTGCCCCCAACCAATATCATCCTTGCCCCTCTGTGTCTGCATTCACCAGATGTGGAAGTTCCTTCTCACTCAGGGTGAAGTCTCAGCCACACAACAGAACCTGGTATTCTTTTTCAGTCAAGGTTCTCTTAGTCTTCCCAGACTCAGACTCCTTACTCCCCAACCTGTACAAGAAGTGAAAGTTCCTGTGGTTCGGAATGAGGTGCCAGAGGAACCCAGCTAGTTCCAGGGCTTCACACTTACTGTTTCTGAGGAGCTAGTCTGGAGGTGTTTACACTTCACATGGATTAAACCTCTGTCTTTCTTGGAGCCTTCTGGAGTTGTCCAGGTTGTTCTACTCTATGTTTTTGTTTTTCACCAGTTTATGTTGGTTCTGAGGTGCAAATTTGTTCTGTTTGTGGGAGAACTCTGGAGAGCTTGAAATTTTCTGACCTACTTCACCATCTTTTCAGAATTCTCCTATATGATAGATTTCTATTACCATATTGAATGTGTGTGCTATTTCCTCTTTGAGCCAATTCTAATGACAGTAAGGTTCACTCACTGCCTCTCCTCCAAGTATCATCCTTCCTTGTAGAAATATAAACAGATAACCTTATTAAGTCCTTTGTGCTTTTCCTTTATGTTTCTCCTGAGTCCTGTATATGAAAGTCAAATTTTCTATTTAGCTCTAGTCTTTACATCATGAATGCTTTAAAGTCCTCTATTTCATTGAATAAGTGCATACCTTTTCCCCTGAAAGATTATACTCAGTTTTTCTGGGTAGGTGATTCTTGGTTAAATTACAGGGAGTAATAGCCTATTCTAAGCCCTCTGATGCTTTACTATGGAAGTTGCTAAATCTTGTGTTATCCTGACTGTGGCTCCATTATACTTGAATTTTTTTTTCTTTCTGTATGCTTGCAATATTTTCACCTTAACCTGGGAGTTTCAGAATTTGATTATAATATCCTCTCTTTCAAGAGGTGACTGGTGGATTCTTTCAATTTCTATTTTACTCTTTGGTTCTAGAATATAAAGACAGTTTTCCTTCATAGTTTTTGCTAAATAATATCTCGGTTTATTTTTGATCATGGCTTTTAGTGGAAAATTAATTTTAAAATTATCTCTCCCGGATATATTTTCCAGGTCAACTGCTATTCCAATGGGATAACTCACAGTTTTCCTTTTTTTCAATCTTTTGGTTTCATTTTATTGTTTCCTGATTTCCTGTGAAAGTCATTAACTTCTATTTGGTCAATTCTAATTTTTAAGGTGTTATTTTCCTTTGTGAACTTTTGTATTTCCTTTCTCATTTGGCCAATTTTGCTTTTTTAAGACATTCTTCTCATTAGCTTTTTATATTTTCTATTGCATCACTCTCATTTCTCTTCTCAATTTTTCCTCTACCTCTCTTGATTTTCAAAATCTCTTTTGAACTCTTTCATGACCAGTTCTTATTTTTCTTTGAGGCTTTGGAGGTAGGAACTTTGACTTTGTTATCTTCTTCTGAATGTGTATTTTAATCTTCCTTGTCACCATAACTTTCTATAGTTAGAATCTTTTTTTTCTGTTATTTTCTCTTTTTCCCAGCCTATTTTTTTAACTTTTAATTCTTTGTTAAAGTAAGGTTCCATTTCCAGAATAGAGGATGCAATGTCCCAAGCTTCAGGGGTTTTTGTGTGGTTGTTTTCAGAGATCCTTTTAGGGACCTGTAAGTTTTCAGTTCTTCCAATGTGGTATGATCCCAGGAGAAGTGGGTTTACTATTCTCCTGGTCTATGCTTTGGCCTGTGAATGACAATAAGCACTTCCCTCCACCCTGGAACTGTGAGAAGGGTCTATGATTCACTCTGGCTGCAAGTTCTAGTGTGCTAGTGCTCTTCCTTTCCCTGAAACTGTGATACAGAAGTATATCCTGAATCTGAGCATGGGCAAAGCAAGAGTCCTGCCTCTTTCTGACCAGCTCTTCAACCCCTCTACTATCCATGGGTTGAGACCTCTACTAGCTGCCTTAACCACTGCTGCTGTTGCTGTTGCTGCTACTGTTGTCACTGTTCTGCAGCCACCCTACTACTGATTAAGTGGCTCCTAAGGCCTGTTCCTGGTTTGTTGGGGCTGTGCTGTACTGGCACTGAGCTGTACTGTGCTGGAAAAATGTTTCATTCTGTCCTTTTATGGGTTTGGACTCTCTAAAATTTTTAAAGGCATTATCTAAAAGCATTGGGAAGGGACTGGGGAAAATTTGAGTGAGTTCCTACCTTTTACTCTGCCATCTTGACCTTGCCTCTTCCATTGTGAAATATTTCATTGGAAAAACAACTGGCCCAATGAAAAGAACCAAGAGAGACAATTTAAGAATTATTGAACTAACTGAAAGCATTGATTCAAAAAAGAACTTAGAAATCCTATTTCAGGAAATTACAAAAGAAATTTGTGCTAATATCTTGGATCCAGAAGCTAACACAGAAATTGAAAGAGCCCACTAATGAGTTGGTAAAAGAGATCCTAAAATGAAAAATCCAAAGAATATTATACCCAAATTTCAGAACTATCAGGTTAAAAAGAAAATAAAGTAAACAATCAATAAGAAACCATTCAAATATTATGGAGACATAGTCTGGATAACACAGGATTTAGCAATTTTCACATTGAAAAATAGGAAGGCTTAGAATATGATATTCTGGAAGACACAGGAGCTAGGATTATAACAAAAATAATTTATCCAGTTGAGTATATACTGAATATAATCCTGCAGGTGAAAAAATTAATATTTAATGAAATAGTGGACTTCCAAGAATTCCTGATGAAAGTACCAAAGTTGAAGAGAAAATAAGATATTTAAACACAAGATTCAAGAAAAGCCAGTCTGATATCCGCTTCCGCTTTATGGGAGAGTTCATCCCATTCACATTCACAGATAGAATAACTAATTCTTTATTTCCTGCCATCTTATTTACCCAAGTTATGTTTTCCCCTTTCCTTTCCCCTTTCTCCCTTCCCCCCACCTCAGTACTTTGCTTTTGATGACCCCTCCCCCAAACAATACTCCCCTTTCCTTTCCCCTTTCTCCCTTCCCCCCTCCTCAGTACTTTGCTTTTGATGACCCCCTCCCCCAAACA
>JAJPUD010006554.1:39074-59508 GCA_023553655.1 Myrmecobius fasciatus
CCTGTGGAGGTGGAACAAATTTATGTCCAAAGAAGACTTGGAACTCCTAATTGAACACCAGATGGATAATTTTGACTATATTAAGTTAAAAAGTTTCTGTACAAACAAAACAAATGCAGACAAGATTAGGAGGGAAGCATCAAATTGGGAAATCATCTTTACATTTAATGGTTCTGATAAAGGCCTCATTTCTAAAATATATAGAGAATTGTCTCATATATATAAGAATTCAAGCCACTCTTCAATAGATAAATGGTCAAGGGATATGAACAGACAATTTTCAGATGATGAAATTAAAACCATCTCTAGTCATATGAAAAGTTGCTCCAAATCACTATTGATCAGAGAAATGCAAATTAAGACAACTCTGAGATACCACTACACACCTGTCAGATTGGCTAAAATGACAGGAAAAGATAACGATGAATGTTGGAGGGGATGTGGGAGGGCTGGGACACTAATACATTGTTGGTGGAACTGTGAACGGATCCAACCATTCTGGGGAGCAATTTGGAGCTATGCTCAAAAAGTTGTCAAGCTGTGCATACCCTTTGACCCAGCAGTGTTTCTACTGGGCCTATATCCCAAAGAGATCTTAGAGGAGGGAAAGGGACCCACATGTGCAAGAATGTTTGTGGCAGCCCTTTTTGTAGTGGCTAGAAACTGGAAACTGAAGGGATGCCCATCAATTGGAGAGTGGCTGAATAAATTATGGTATATGAATGTTATGGAATATTATTGTTCTGTAAGAAACGACCAGCAGGACGATTTCAGAGAGGCCTGGAGAGACTTGCATGAACTGATGCTGAGTGAAACGAGCAGAACCAGAAGATCATCATGCACAGCAACAACAGTATTACATGATGATCAATTCTGATGGACATGGCTCTCTGCAATAAAGAATTGTCTCAAACCAGTTCCAGTTGTTCACTGAAGAAAACCATATACACCCAGAAAGAGGGACATGAAATATGGACCACAACGTAACATTTTCATGATCTCTATTGACATTTGCTTGCATTGTGTTGCCTTTCTCTGATTCTTTTTTTTTTCTTGTAGATAGGATTTTTCTTGCATAACTTCTCAAGCATTTCAACATTATTAACATGTAGTGGACTTCCTGCCATCTGGGGGAGGGGAGGGGACTGGGGGTAAAATTTGTATTGGAAAGCTTTGTAAAGATCAAGGTTGGGGAACTACCCATACATATTTTATAGAAATAAAAAGCTTAAAAAAAAAGAAAAGCATAAAAAGGTAAACATGAAAGAGAAATAATAAACAATTTACCTTCCTATATAAGAAAGTGATATATATATATATATAACTCTTAAAAACTTTTTCATTATTAAGGCAGGTAGAATCTTTACAAAGAGAGGGCATAAGTGTAAGCCAAGCTATGTTGGGATGATATCAATAAATAAATAAATAAAAGGATAAGAAGGAATGCCATGGGGAACTGGTAGAGAATGGTGGGAAAAGCTTAAACCCCATAATCATCAGAATTGATTCAAAGAGAGAGAAATACATATAAACAGTCACTTGGGTGAAGAAATGTATCTTACCTAACAGGTAGAAAACAGTGTAGAAAAAGTGAAGAGTGATAAGGGGAAGAACAGATTAAGGGAAGCTGTGGGTCAGAAGGAAAACAAACTTTTGAGGAGGGACAAGTAAAAAAGAGAGAAAGAGAAGGATAAACAAAAGAAAATAGAATAGAGGGAAATGAACATAACTATAAATGTGAATGGGATATATGCAATCATAAAGGTGAAGACTCGTATAGAAAGGGCATAGAGTGGATTGGAAATAAGAATCCAACAATATGTTGTTTATAAGAAACACACTTGAAACAGAAAAACACACAAAGATTAAAATAAGGGTGGAGAGCAGAATTAATTATACTTCAGCTGAAGTTAAAAAAAGAGAGAGAACTAAATGGAAATTTAAACAACTGCGTGGTATCACTTCACACCTATCAGATTGGCTAATATGATAAAAAAAGGAAAATAATAAATATGTGGGGAAATTGGGACATTAATGTGCTGTTAGTGGAATTGTGAACTGATTCAATCATTTTGGAGAACAATTTAATTTTTTCCCCCAAATTTATTTTTTACAAAGAAACAGAATTTAAAAAAAAGAAAGAAAGAACAGAAAAGGAATACAAAACAAAAAAGAATACTGCCATTTTGCCCAGCAGAAAGAACATCAAGGAGGATTCAAAATATATAACAATACCAGTTCAAGAAAGTATTTATATATGCATGACTATTCATCTTTTCTTTACTTCCCTGTAAATTGTTCTTTTGTTTTCTACTGCATACCATTTTTACTTTATTATTTTTTTCCTCTTTTTAGACCCCCTACCCCTAAGTAGACTATAGTTAAGAAAGGATATATTTATATATACATATGCAGATATATACATACAGATACATACACACATATTTATCCCTATTGTTTCCTATCCCTCTTGACCCTTTGCTTTAATTCTGCTCCTAATTTGCTTTGTTATTACTTAACCTCCCCCACACATGAATCCCTCCCTTGTCTTTTTTCCTCATCCTTTGCTTCCCCTTCTGCTCATCCCTCGCCACCTTATTTCTTTATAAATTTTGGAGAGTGCTATAACCTTCACAATATATATGTAGTGTTGCCCATTCCTGATGTGAGTAGGTTTTCAGAACTATGAGTCCTCCTCCCCTCTCTAATGCCTCTGTGTCTATTCTCCTGCACCTTATTTGTATGACATAATTGCTATTTTCACCTTAACTATGCCTCAATCTTTCTTTTGAGATGTCGTATTGTTGATTTCAATTTTAAATATACTATAAATTTCCCATGTGAAAAAACAATTTATCCATGTTAAGTTCTTTGAAATTGATCTTTGATATTGGCTCTTATATGTTAAATTTTCTATTATGTTTGGGTTTGATTAATAGAAAGTCTTGAAAATCTACAAATTCACTGAAGGTCCATTTTTTCTTGTTCAATGTTATAGATAATTTTGCTGGATATGATATTTTTGGCCACAGGCCTAGTTCTTTTGATTGTCTGTAAATATGATTCCAGGACTTTCAGTTTTTTATTGTAACTGCTAATAAGTCCTATACAGTTCTAATTGTAGCTCCAGTGTGTTTGAATTGTTTTTATTTTCTTGTTTCTTGCAAATGTTCTCTTTGATTAGGGGTTTTTGAAATTTAGCAATAATGTTCCCTTTGTATTTTCCACAAAGGATCTTATTGAGGTGATCACTGGATTATTTCTATTTCTCCTTTCCCCTCAAGTTCTATCACTCCACAACAATTTTCTTGGATTATTTCTTGAATTATTGTATCAAGATCCTTTTTGTGGTCACAACTTTCAGGCAATCCATTATTTTTATATTTTCTCTTCTTAATCTGTTCTCCAAATCTGTCATATTTCTTATAAGATGTTTTACATTCTGTTCTATTTTTTCATTCTTTGTAAGCTGTTTTGTTATTTCTTGATCTCTCATAGCTTCACTGGCTTCCCTTTGTCCAATTCTAATTTTTAAAGAGTTATTTTCATCTTTGAGACTCTGAATCTTCTTTTCTAGTTGGTTAACTTTTTTCATAATCTTGTTTTTCTTGGATTCTTTTTAGTTTTTTCTCAATGTCTCTCATTTGATTTTTAAATTCTTTTTTGAGTTTTTCTATAAATTCTCTCTGGGCAAGGAGCCATTTCACCTTACTCTTTGGGGTAGAAGAAGTTCTTTTTACTTCAGTGTCCTTCTTTGAAGATGAACCTCAGTCTTCTCTGTTCCCATAATATATTTCAATGGTGGGGTTCTTTCTTCTTTGCTGGTCCATTTTTTAAAATAAGAGGTATCAGTATAAGCATCTCTGATCCTGGAGGGGGTGGGATGGTGCCTCTGGCTTCACTTCTGCTCTCCCTTCTGACCAGGAACCCCAAACCAAGAGTTCCACCCTCCAGCAAGTACCTGCAGCCCATAGCATCTCTGCCCCACTGCCTCTGTACTTATAGGTAAGCTGGTTCCTTCTCACCCAGGGGAGCATATTGCTGCACAACTGCACCTGACATTACTAATCAGCCCAGGTTCCCTCAGTCTTTGGGGACTCAGACCCAAATTCCATAAGCAATCCAGGAGGTGAAAGTTTCTGTGGTTCCTGCTGAGGCTCCAGTCACACCCAGCTAGCCCCAGGGCTCCTCACTTGGTATTTTGATGGAGATACTTGCACTTCACATGAGTTTATCCTGGCCCTGGGTCTTTCTTCAGATCTTCTCTGGTTGTAACAGGACCTCAGTTCTACTCCAAGTCTTTTTGCTTTTTTATGAGTCTATGTTTGCCCTGAGGTGCAAAATTGTTCTATGTGTGGGGGAAATCAGGAGAGCTTGAAATTTATCAACCTATTCCACCATTTTCCCAGAATCCTTCCCCTGCAGAACAATTTGAATCTATGCCCAAGAGCAACCAAACTGAATATCTTTTGATCCAGCAATACTATCATTTGGGCTATATCTCAAAGAGAACATTAAAAAGGGAAAAGGATCTACATGTACAAAAATATTTTTAACAATAGAAATAACAAACTTTATTTAAAATAAAGTAACATAACAATGAGATAACAAATAATTTTGGAAAAATAGCCAAATAATCTCAAAATTTACAGGGAAAAGTTTGTTTCTAAGCACTTGAGTCAATTAAAAGCCAGATCACTAATTTGTACAAGCAAGCTAAAAAAACAAACAAACAAACAAAAAAAAAAAAACACGCAATCTCTCAGTGTCTCAGGCAATTCCCTAAGGCTGTAAGTAATACTGAACTTACAGGAATGCATTGGTAGAGTTTCTTTAGTGGAGATTCCCTACATCATAAAATCACAGTCTGGATCTAAAAAAGTCATGATGTAGCATGGCATTATATTTGAAAAATCAAATAATCTGAAGGGTATATGTATGCATGTATATGTATAAACACAAAGAGATCCAAATTGAAGAATGAAACCACTTTAAAGGAATTCATTACTCTATTCTTCTGATCAGGATCTTACTCTATGTGTGTAAAAATATTCACATATATATATACATAATAATATCTAACATTTATATAATCTCTACAATGTGCCAGGAATCATGCTAAGTATTTTGCTAAGTAAAGTACTAAGTACTTAATTTACATCTGATCCTTACAAAATTGGGAAGCAGGTATTATTATTCCCATTTTAGAGATAAGGAAACTGAAGCAACCAGATTAAGTAATTTACACATAGGTGTCTGAGACCAGATTTGAACTCAGTAGTTCCAGATTCCTGGCCCAGTTCTCTATTCACTGGACCAACTAGCTGCCCACACGTATGTATATGTGTATATATCTATGTGTTTTATTTTTGTTTTTGCAATCACTATTTCGGTCTGAAGTCAAAGAAATCAATCAATTTCTTTTGCTCTGTAGTTACAAAAAAATAGCTCAATTTCCCAGTACATCCCATTTTGTTTTAACTAAGAATCTCTTTTATCTTTAATAATTCTTAACTGGCTTCTGACAGCAAGAACTTTTTTCACACTTGAACTTCTGACTGGAGCATTTGTGAGTGAAAGAAATTGCCAAGTTGACTACAAGCTAGCACAGATCATGAAACAGAAGGTTACTATGTTTATTTTTTCATCTATTTGTATAAATATTTATCTAACATACAAGTAAAATGTCACTAAAGCAGTGATGTTCAGTACTAAGGTGGGAAAGAACTAGTATTCCAATTTATAAAACAAAATGTGTATTGTAGGTATTATAATGACTAGACTGTAGCCTTCCTGAATAGTAAACTTGGATTTTTGTACTATTGTCACCCCCACAGAAACACATCTAACTCAACATTTAACATAACAAATATTAGCAAATATTAACTAATAGCAAGTATTTGTTGAATGAATAGAAAAATGAACTAATCTCCAAAGTGAACCAACTTACAAAAAGTAGTAAACTTTTTTTTTGCATTGAGAAGGGGAAATGATCTTATTGTACACAAAACTATACTAAGTAGTTATAAAAATATTGAATACAATGAATGTAGAAACCAGAGATAATATATAAAACCATAACTTTCTTCTTCTACCATTCATCTTACTCTTCTTTATTTTATATCTTTAGCAAAGCAAACATGTAATGAATGAGTAAGTGAATGCAATGTCTACATTCCTGAGAACTCACATGTCACTACTATGTAGCCCACGTAAAAAAACATTTTGGATTGAACTATAAAGCAACATATATTGCAATCCATGGCAACATACATTATCACATTTTCACCCTTAACTCTTGAAGAATATCACAAATGTGTTTATCCAACTGCTAATTTTAAAGAATTGAGCCTGAATCAAACAATCCAAAGCTGAAAAACCTGCCAATACATTAGCAAGATCCCAAAGTAAAATAATGATTAAAATAATAAATTATAGCATAGAAAGAGAACTGAACTGGAGTCATGATATTTCTGTGACCTGACAATAACCACCTATGCGATCTCAGACAAGATGTTTCCTACTCTGGACCTCAGTAAGATATCAATTAATAATGACAGTAATAGACCAACTCCTTCTGAAGATGTAATTCTATATTGTCAACCTCTATCAAGAACTAGCAATGTTTCACAATTAAAAAGGTCAAAAGTGCTTATTATTCTCTCAACAATTGAAAAAGAAAAAAATCCAAACAAGAAATAAGTTTAAAATATACTAATTTTTAAGTGGACAGATTTCATTCAAATGACAGGCAATCAGGGGTATCGAATTAACATCTCTGTCTATAAACATTAACATAACTTTTATCATGCAATAGTTTTAAAAGTTTGCTCAATGACCTAAAAGCAGAACCTGAAATAATAAAAGCTATAAATAACTTCAAAAGATGCCTTTGCATTATAACCAAAATTAAATTTCTTAATATCAAAGGATAAGCAGGTAAAGATTTTAAAGAAACTGCTGATAATTTTTGACATGGATGTAAAGCTGTATCCATTTCAAAACCAGATGTTAAGAGATTATCTTCATGCTTTGCTTGCTTTTTCTTCCTTTCCCACCTTTTCCCAAAGTGGTTCCTTGATGTGTTCTGGTAACTGTTCTAATCTGGTCTTTGTCACTTCCATGGCAACGCCTTCAGAGAAGTTTCATTGGATATATTCCAAATAGACATCTGCTGTCCTTCCAGTTAAATGTTGTAACTCTAAACAATTGTAAATTGTCCTCATTTCATACTGAATTCTGCTTCTTGAAAATATGTACTTATCTGAGAATAGTAAGACATTTTATTTCCCTTGGAAGTTCATGTACCTTTTTAATGGTGATATCAAGTTCTTTAGCAGCAAGTACAGCAAAATATTCATAACTATCAATACAGACCTATCATGGCCTTTTACTAAAACTGACTTGTACTTATATAATGTATCTGGTTTATCAGAAATGGAGATCTTAGATTTGTATATACCATTCCTGACATCCATATGCAAGCTTGAAAACTGTACCCACTTCAAATGGAGGTTAAAAAGAAACCCATCTCTCTTTGTGGTAATGTTCTTAGGATGGCTTGGAGAAAAGATCTCCGGATTCTGCCATGGTCAAAGAAGTCCATGAAGCCATCTTTGTCCCCCCAAAATATTTTTTGTTGTGACAAAACATTTGAAATTGAAGGGATGCCCATTAATTGGGAAGTGGCTGAACAAATTGTGTTATATGAATGTAACAGAATACTGTTGCTCAATAAGAAATGATATACAGATTTCAGAAAAGCCTGGAGAGACTTGTATAAACTGATATAAAATAAAATTAGCAGAGCCAGAAAACATCATACACAGTATCAGCAACATGGTATGAAGATCAACTATGAACAACTTAGTTCCTCAGCAATACAATGATTGAAATCAATTACAAAGAACTCAAGGGAAAATGCTACCCACACCCAAATAAAGAACTGAGAGACTCTGAATGCAGATTTAAGCATACTGTTTTCAATTACTTCATTTTTTGTGTGTTTTTTCTCCCCTTTTGATCTGTTTCTTCTTTCACAACCATGACTATATGGAAATATGTTTTACATGATTGCTTGCACACATATAACCTATATCAAATTGTTTACCATTTTGGGAAGATGGGAGAGGAGAAAGGGAAGGAGAAAAATTTGGAACTCAAAATCTTATAAAAATGAATATTAAAAATTGGCTTTACATATAATTGGGGGAAAACAAAATACTATTTTTTTTAAAGACAGAAGTAGCAATCATGATCAAAGACCAAACAAAAGGAAAAATAGGCCTAATTAAGAGTTCATCATTAAAACTACATTTTGCAAAAGATACCATAGACAATGAAGTCCTATCAAAAACTCTGATACCAAGTTTCTCTTATAAAGGCCTCATTTCATTGGTGGAAAGATTAGGGGCAATCCAAGTTAGGAGAAAAAAAAGTTTTGGTGGAGTTGAGAAGGAAATGAGTAGTTTTCTGGGTCTTTGTATTCATAGACTGATGAAATGTTGGCTAATTGCATCCAATAGATGGTTTTACCATTTGTCTCATGAATGATTTACAAAAAAAACAAGATGGAGGAGAATACATATGACAGCACAAAGTATTGATCAGTTTTGATAAGATAGAATGTGATTGGTTCTTTTGATCCCTCCATCAAACCAATTCCATTTTGTAGCTGGTCTTCACTCTATCTCAATTTTTTCCTTTTCATTAAAGGTGAAGGACTAATCCACTCCTCATTAATTATTTATCTATATGCCAAATCAATAAGATTTATCATAATCTCAGAATCAGAACCAGAATCAGAATTGCACAGCTGGAAAAGACCAATAGATGCCACTCTCACAAATCTTTTTTTTTTTTGAGTTAAACAAAATTGTTTTTTATAATTTTTTTATTAAAGTTTTTTATTTGCAAAATATATGTATGGGTAATTATTCAACATTGACCCTTACAAAGCTTTCTGTTACAAATTTCCCCCCTAGTGCCCACTCCTCCCTTAGATGGCAGGAAATCCACTACATGTTAATTATGTTAAAATACTTGACAAACCGAATATTACTCTCACAAATCTTAAGACAACAGTTAATACATTGGCAAAAAATAAAAATCACACATGAAGCAACAAAAGGCCAGTTGCCTGTGGTGACAAATTATCTTATGACCAAATAAACCAGGAAAAAGGATTCCACCAAAGATCATTTGGTTCAGAAAATTCTGCTATAATGAACTGAATTTCATGAAGGTTCATTGTTATTTTCCCTGACTAGTTAATATGGGAACGAGATTGATTGTTCATAGTATAGACTCTTGTGACTCTGTAATAAGATTTGGGAGCATTCAGTTTTGTAAGGCTAATTATACTGGGGAGTCGACCTCAATTTGGAGGAAGGAAATAGATTTACTAGGGGTCTGAACAAATTTCCCTATTTCAAGTGATAGATTTCTATAGGCCTACCCAACACTGCCATTCAAATGAATGGAAATAGAGATAAGGGACTCTTCATCCTCTGGCCATTTTCATTTACAGAATTACTTATTAATGTTTCTTTTTTTCACAGTTATGCTGCATCCATCCAGATTTCTAGTAATATTTCTTCCTACCAGTTCAATGGTATGATTTATACTTATTTATTTATTTTTTTAATTAAAGCTTTTTATTTGCAAAACATATGTATAGGTAGTTCTTCAACATTGACCCTTACAAAGCTTTCCATTACAAGTTTTCCCCCCTAGTTCCCTCCCTTCCCCTCAATGGCAGGAAGTCCACTACATGTTAATTATGTTAAAATACTTGACAAGTTGAATATATGTATACATATTTCCACCCTTATCTTGCTGTGCAAGAACAATTGTATCTACATGAAGAAAAAAAAATCTGAGAAAGGAAACCCAATGCAAGCAAACATCCATAGAGAGCATGAAAATATTATGTTGTGGTCCACATTTCACATCCCTCTCTTTGGGTGTATATGGCTTTCTTTACTGAACAATTAGAGCTGGTTTGAAACATTTCATTGTTGAAGAGAGCCATGTCCATCAGAACTGATCATCATATAGTCTTGTTGTTGCCATGTATAATGATCTCCTGGTTCTGCTCATTTCACTCAGCATCAGTTCATGCAAGTCTCTCCAGGCCTCTCTGAAATCATCCTGCTGGTCGTTTCTCATAGAACAATAATATCCCATAACATTCATATACCATAATTTGTTCAGCCATTCTCCGATTGATGGGCATCCATTCAGTTTCCAGTTTCTAGCCACTACAAAAAGGGCTGCCACAAACATTCTTGCACATGTGGGGCCCTTACCTTCCTTTAAGATCTCTGCGGGATATAAGCCCAATAGAAACACTGCTGGGTCAAAGGGTATGCACAGTTTGATCACTTTTTGAGCATAGCTCCAAATTGCTCTCCAGAATGGTTGGATCCATTCACAGTTCCACCAACAATGTATCAGTGTCCCAGTTTTCCCACATCCCCTCCAACATTTGTCATTATCATATCCTGTCATTTTAGCCAATCTGACAGGTGTGTAATGGTACCTCAGAGATGTTTTAATTTGCATTTCTCTGATCAATAGTGATTTGGAGCACCTTTTCATATAACTAGAAATAGTTTCAACCTCTTCATCTGAAAATTGTCTGTTCATATCCTTTGACCATTTATCGATTGGAGAGTGGCTTGAATTCTAACAAATATGAGACAATTCTCTATATATTTTAACAATGAGGCCTTTATCAGAACCCTTAAATGTAAAGATGATTTCCCAATTTATTGCTTCCTCCTAATCTTCTCTGCATTAGTTTTGTTTGTACAAAATCTTTTTAACTTAATATAGTCAAAATTATCTATCTGGTGTTCAGTTAAGAGTTCCAATTCTTCTTTAGACATAAATTTATTCCATCTCCACAGGTCTGAGAGGTAAACTATACTATGTTCCTCTAATTTACTTATAATATCACTCTTTATATCTAAATCATGAACCCATTTAAATCTTATCTTGGTATGTAGTGTTAGGTGTGGGTCAAGCCCTAATTTCTTCTACACTAGTTTCCAATTTTCCCAGCAATTTTTGTAGAATAGTGAGCAATTATCCCAAAAGCTGGGATCTTTGGGTTTATGAAACACTAAATTACTATAGTTATTGCCTAATTTGTCCTGTGATCCTATCCTATGCCACTAATCGACTACTCTGTTTCTTAGCCAGTACCAAATGGTTTTGATGACTGCTGCTTTAAAATATAGTTTTAGATCAGGTACAGCAAGGCCACCTTCATCTGCCTTTTTTTTTTCATTAATTCCTTTGAAATTCTTGACGTTTTGTTCTTCCAGATGAACTTGGCTACTATTTTTTCTAGATCCATAAAATAATTTCTTGGGATTTTGACTGGTGTGGTACTAAATAAGTAAATTAGTTTGGGTAGTATTGTCTTTTTTATTATATTCATTTGGCCTACCCATGAGCACTTGATGTTTTTCCAACTAACTAGGTCTGACTTTATTTGTGTGGAAAGTGTTTTGTAGTTTAGTTCGTATAGTTCCTGACTTTTCCTTGGCAGATAGATTCCCAAATATTTTATACTATCAACAGTTATTTTGAATGAAATTTCTTTTTGTATCTCTTGCTGCTGAACTTTGTTGGAAATATATAAAAATGCTGCTGATTTATGTGGAATTATTTTGTATCCTGCAACTTGCTAAAGTTGTGAATTGTTTCTACTAGTTTTTTAGTTGAGTCTCTAGGGTTCTCTAAGTATACCATCATGTTATCTGCAAAGAGTGATAATTTGGTTTCCTCATGACCTATTCTAATTCCTTTAATCTCTTTTCCTTCTCTTATTACCAAAGCTAACATTTCCAATACAATATTAAATAGTAATGGTGACAGTGGGCAGTCTTGTTTCACTCCTGATCTTATTGGGAATAGTTGTAGTTTGTCTCCATTACATATGATGCTTGCTGATCGTTTTAAGTAGATACTACTAATAATTTTAAGGAATAGCCCATTTATTCCTATACTCTCTAGTGTTTTTAATAGGAATGGGTGTTGGATTTTATCAAAGGCTATTTCTGCCTCTATTGAGATAATCATGTGATTTTTGTTAGATTGGCCATTAATATAATTGATTATGCTGATAGTTTTCCTAATATTGAACCAGCCCTGCATTCCTGGTATAAATCTTACTTGGTCATAGTGTATTATCCTGGAATGACTTTCTGTAATCTCATTGGTAATATCTTATTTAAAAATTTTGCAACAATATTCATTAGGGACATTGATCTATAGTTTTCTTTCTTGGTTTTCATCCTACCTGTTTTAGCTATCAGCACCATATCTGTATCACAGAAGGAATTTGGTAGCATACCTTCTGCCCCTATTTTTTTCAAATAGTTTATATAGTATTAGAATAAATTGTTCTTTGAATGTTTGGTAGAATTCACATGTAAATCCATCTGGCCCTGGAGATTTTTTCTTAGGGAGTTGGTTAATAGCTTGTTCTATTTCTTTTTCTAAAACGGGGCTATTTAAATAATTTGTTTCCTCTTCTGTTAACCTGGGCAATCTTTATTTTTGTAGATATTCCTCCATTTCATTTAAATTATCAAACCTATTTGCATAAAGTTGGGCAAAGTAACTCCTAATTATTACTCTAATTTCCTCTTCATTGGAGGAAAGTTCTCCCTTATCATTTTTGAGACTAACAATTTGATTTTCCTCTTTCCTTTTTCTAATGAAATTAACTAAAGGCTTATCTATTTTGTTGTTTTTTTCATAAAACCAACTCTTAGTTTTATTTATTAATTCGATAGTTTTCTTATTTTCAATTTTATTGTTCTCCCCTTTTATTTTCAGAATTTCCAATTTGGCATTTAATTGAGAGATTTTAATTTGTTGTTTTTCTAGTTTTTTTAATAGTAAGCCCAATTCACTGATCTTCTCTTTCTCTATTTTATGCAGGTAAGCTTCTAGAAATATTAAATTACCCCTTATAACAACTTTGGCCGTATCCCACAAATTTTGGTATGTTGTCTCATTATTGTCATTCTCCTGGATGAAATTATTAATTGTGTCTATGATTTGCTCTTTCATCCATTCATTCTTTAGGATTAGATTATTTTATTTCCAATTAACTTTTGGTCTATTTTCTCCTGGCCTTATATTGCATGTGATTTTTATTGCATCATGATCTGAAAATGATGCATTTACTATTTCTGCCTTTCTGCATTTGATTTTGAGTTTTTTATGCCCTAACACATGGTCAATTTTTGTATAAGTTCCATGAACCACAGAGAAAGAAGTAAATTCCCTACTGTCTCCATTCAATTTTCTCCAAAGATTTATCATACCTAACTTTTCTAACAATTTGTTTACCTCCCTAATTTCTTTCTTATTTATTTTGCAGTTTGATTTATCTAATTCTGAGAGAGCAAGGTTGAGATTCCCCACTAGTATAGTTTTGCTGCTTATTTCTTCTTGCATCTCTCTTAATTTCTCCCCTAGGAATTTGGATGCTATTGCACTTGGTGCATATATATTTAGTATTGATATTGCTACATTACCTATGGTACCCTTTAATAAAATATACTTTCCTTCTTTATCTTTTTTGATTATATCTATCTTGGCTTTTACTTGATCTGAGATTGGATTGCTACCCCTGCTATTTTTTTGTTCACCTGAAGCATAATAGATTCTGCTCCAGCCCTTTACCTTCACTCTGTATGTATCTCTATGCTATAGATGTGTTTCTTGTAAACAACATATTGTAAGATTCCATCTTTTAATCCAGTCTGCTATCTGCTTCTGTTTTATGGGAGAGTTCATCCCATTCACATTCACAGTTAAAAATAACTAATTCTGTATTTCCTGCCATCTTATTTACCCAAGTTATGTTTTTCTGTTTCCTTTCTCCCTTCTCCTCTCCCCAGTATTTTGTTTTTGATGGCCACCTCCCCCAAACAGTCCTCCCCTTTAGAGCCCCTTCCCCTCTTTTACTCCTTTCCCCCGATTCTTCTATTTTCTGTTCTATTAGTCTATCCCTTTCTTTTCCTCCTTTCCCTCCCGCTTCCATATAAGGAAGGACATGTTTCTCTGTGAAACCAAATGTGTCTGATATGCTCTTTTAGAACCCAATTTGATGAGAGTAAGTTTTACACAATGCTCATCTCCTTCCCTTCTTTCCCTCAATTATATTAGGTTTTCTTTGCCTCTTCATGAGATTTTACCCTTTTTTGCCTCTTTAAAACCTTATTTTACTACCTTTTCCCTCTTTTCCCCAGTATGATAGCCTTTCCACCTCTAGTTTTCTTTTACATATTATCATAGTAATATCAAATTATATCCAAATCTTTAAGTATACCCATAGTAGAAACATAGTTCTCAAGAGTTCTTTCCTTTTTACGTTTTTATGCTTCTCTTGAGTTCTGTGTTGGGAGGTCAATTTTTTTGTTCAGCTCTGGTCTTTTCATTAGAAATAGGTGAAATTCACCTATATCATTAAATGCCCATCTTCTTCCCTGGAAGATAATGATCATTCTAGCTGGATAGGTTATTCTTGGCTGTAATCCAAGTTCCTTTGCATTTTGGAATATCTGGTTCCAGGCCCTTCGATCCTTCAGTGTGGAGGCTGACAGATCTAGTGTGATTCTAATTATAGTTCCTCGGTATTTGAATTGTTTCTTTCTAGCTGCTAGCAATATCCTTTCCTTGGTTTGATAGTGCTGAATTTTAGCCACAATATTCCTTGGGGATTCAATTTTGGGGTCACTTTCAGGAAGTAATCGGTGAATTCTTTTGATGGTGATTTTGCCTTCTGATTCTAAAACATCAGGGCAGTTTTCTTTCAAGATTTCCTGGAAGATAATATTTAGATTCTTTTTTTCATCATTGCTTGCAGATGGAATTTTCTTTTTCTGAATAATAGCTTTTTATTTTCAAAATATATATAAAGATAGTTTTCAACATTCACCCTTGCAAAATCTCATGTTTCAAAATTTTCTCCCTCCCTTCTTTCCACCTCTCCCCAGATAGCAAGTAATCCAATATGTTAAACATGTGCAATTCTTCTAAACATATTTCCACATTTATTGTGCTGCACAAGAAAGATCAAATCAAAAAGGGAAAAAATGAGAAAGAAAATAAAAAGTATACAAACAAGAACAAAAAAGATGACAATACTATTATGCGATCTACTTTCAGTTCCCACAGTCCTCTTTCTGGATGCAAAAGGTTCTCTCCATCACAAGTCTCTTGGAATTGACCTGAATCACTTCATTGTTGAAAAGAACCACGTCCAAGAGAATTGATCATCACATAATCTTGTTGCTGTATACAATGTTCTCCTGGTTCTACTCAATTCACTTAGCATCAGTTCATGTAAGTCTCTTCAGGCTTTTCTGAAAGAATATATATGATAATCAACTATGATTAAATTAATTAATCATTTCTTATAAAATAATAATATTCCATAACAGTCACTCAGCTATTCCCTACCTGATGGGGATCTACTCAGTTTCCAGTTCCTTGCCACTACAAAAATGGTTGTTACAATCATTTTTGCACATATGGGTTCTTTTCCCTGTTTTATGATGTTTTTGAGATACAGACCACAGTAGAGACACTGCTGGATCAAAGGGCATTCACGGTTTGATAGTCCTTTGAGCATAGCTCCAAATTGCTCTTCAGACACAGCTCCACTAACAATGCATTAGTCCCAGTTTTCCCACATTCCCTCTAACATTTATCATTATTGTTTCCTATCATCTTAGTAAATCTGAGAAGAATGTAGTGGTATCTATAAGTTGTCTTAATTTGCATTTCTCCAATCAATAGTGATTTTTTCATATGATTGGAAATAGTTTTAATTTGTATGAAAATTGTCTGTTCATATCCTTTGACCATTTATCCATTGGAGAATGGCTTGTATTCTTATAAATTTGATTCAGTTCTTCATATATTTTAGAAGTGAGATCTTTACCAGAACCCTTGGATGTAAAATTTGTTTCCCAGTTTTCTGCTTCCCTTCTAATTTTGTCTGTATTGGCTTTCTTTGAACAAAACATTTTACATTTAATAAAATCAAAATGATCAATTTTACATTTCATGATGTTCTCTAGTTCTTTTTTTGGCCATAAATTCCATAGATCTGAGAGGTGGACTATCCTTTGTTCTAATTTGCTTATAGTATCACCCTTTATGTCTAAATCATGAACCCATTTCGACCTTATCTTGGTATAGGTTATTAGGTGTTGGTCAGTGCCTAGTTTCTGCTATACTAGTTTCCAATTTTCCCAACAATTTTTGTCAAATCGTGAGTTCTTTTCCCAGAAGCTGGGGTCTTTGGGTTTATCAAACACTAGATTACTATAGACATTGATCATTGTGTCTTATGAATCTAACCTATTCCATTGATTAACTACTCTATTTCTTAGCCAGTACCAAATGGTTTTGATGACTGCTGCTTTATAATATAGTTTTAGGTCTGATACAGCTAGGACAGCTTTGTTTGCATTTCTTTTTCATTAATTCCCTTGAAATTCTTGACCTTTTGGTCTTCTCTGTAAAGTAATTTCTTGTCAGTTTGATTGGTATGGCACTGAATAAGTAGATTAAATTAGGTAGAATTGTCATTTTTATTATATTAATTCAGTCTATCCTTGAGCACTTGATATTCTTCCAATTGTTTTATAATTGTGCTCATACAGTTCCTGATTTTGTTTTGGCAGGTAGACTCCCAAATATTTTATATTATCTACATTTATTTTAAATGAAATTTCTCTTTGTATCTCTTGCTTCTGACCTTTGTTGATAACAAATAAGTAAATAAATGCTGATTTATGAGGATTTATCTTGTTTCCTGTAACTTTGCTAAAGTTTTTCATTTCTAGTAGTTTATTGATGATCTAAGATTCTGTAAGAATACCATCATATCATCTTCAAAGAGTGATAACTTTGTTTCCTCATTACCTATTCTAATAGGTAATTCCTTATTTTCTTTTTTTTTCTTTTATTGCAGATGGCATTTCCCATGCCAAATCTATTGGAATTGTCTTGGGTCAGTGTATTGCTCACAAGAGCCAAATCTATCATAGTTGATTATCACATAATGCTGTTACTGTATACAATATTCTGCTCACTTCACAATGTATCATATGAAAACATTTCCAGGCTTTTCTGAAATCAGTCTATTATTTCTTATAGGTCAATAATATTTCATTACATTCATAGATCATAACTTATTCAGTCACTCCCCAATTGATGGACATCCTCAATGGAAATTTTTAATGTAAACTTTATTTCCAAGATGGAAATCATTCAGTGAAAAGTCTAAAAGGTCAGTTTTTATTCCAGTTTCTGTAGTTCTCCTGGTTTATTCTATAGATTATGTATGTAAGAGGAAACAGAAGTATTGCCTCCTTTTTATGATGTATATACTAAGAAAAAAAGGTTTGCTTTTATAGTAGGATGAGCAAATGTCATTTCAAAAGGAGTGACATGTAATTTCCCCCTGGGTCTATTCCTACTATAAGGCAAGGTACTTATGTATTTCAGAACATAGCTTTCCAGTCACAGTCTTAAGTTCTATTTTTATATGTTCAACTTGACCAGAACTTTGGAAGTAATAAAGCATATAAAATTTTGATTTTATCCTAAAATAGGAATCAATTTGAGAGAGAACCATGTTAGAGAAATGAGATATCCTAAATGAGTCAATGTGAGACAGAAGGCTAATCAGAAGTAGAAGGATGAGATACATGTGCAGGGGCATCAAGGGCAGCAAGTTTTGCAGCAGTATCAGCATGGTTGCTTCCTCTTGAAACATAGTCAATTACATTAGTATGGGCAGGACAATAATAGCCAGAGCACTAAAAAGTTCTATAGTAGCTAAAAGTTCCCCAAGTATTTAGTATTAGAAATGTCCTTGCCAGAAGAAATCAAGAAAACTTTCTATAACCAGATAGCATTAACTTGGGCATAACAAGAGTCAGTGTAGATGGTAACACTTCAGCTTCAGCCAGACCACAAACTTGAGCAAATGCAATTGATCCTGCAGTACAGGGAGTGAGATGTGATGGCAGAGAAGCTGCCCAAATAGTATTACAGTCATTAATTAGAGCAGCACCTTTATTAAACACACCATCTCTCATAAAAGAAAAACCATCATTATACAAGTCAAGATTCTGTAATGGTAGGCTAGGTCATTGTAGGATCTCTTGGCAATTTCAAACAGAGGAGCAAACATGGAGAGTCTCCTCCTTGGTCAGGAGATAAAAAAAAAGGAAAATGGCTGTGTTAAATGCAGAAAAATGCTAAACAGTCACATTTTCTTTGTCCAGTAAAGTTACTTCATATCTAGTAAATCTCTGATCAGAAGGCTTGTGTGCAATGCCTAAATAAAAGACCTTCAACCTCATGGATCCAGTTGAATGGAGTAATAAGCCAAAAAGAGGGTCCAAAAATTAAGTGAGGAAACCTGAAGTCACCCACTGATATTGGTGAACAAAAAGAGGAAGGATTCACTGTAATCCTAAGATCCTAACACTGAAGGTGACAACATAAATGTTTTGAGATTTAAAAGTACAGACAGATGTTCAGGCTCTAGATGTAAAGATTCTGAAACACAGTCTCTGGTTAGAAAAAATATGAGTCTAGTGATCTCACCAAAAAATGGAATCCACTGATGGCAGCTTCCAACTGTTCCCCAAATAGTCCACAATTGTTTCTTGGTCTTGGGCATGGATAAGTGCCCTGTTATGTCTTTGGGAGAAATAGAACAAGTACCAGCAAGCAAAATGAAACCAAGATACTACACCTAGGGAAGGCACCACAGCACCTTTTTATAGTATAGCAGGGTGCTCTGTTATTCACTTCCATTTTATAGGAGAGTTCATCCCATTCATATTTTTACTTATGATTACTAATTGTGTATTTCCCTCCATCCTATTTTTCCTCTTGCTTATCCTTCTCTCTCCTTTCACCTCTTCCTTCCTGACCGATGTTTTGCTTCTGCCTACTACATTCCCTAATCTGTCCTCCTCTTTGACAGTCCCCCCCCCCCCAATTAGTTCCCTTCTCTTCTACTTCCCTATATGGTAAGGAAGATTTCTATACACAACTTACTGTGTTATGTTATTCTCTCTTTGAACAAATTCCAATAAGAGTAAGGTTAAAGCAATACCCATTGCTCATGCCCCCATCTTCTCCACTGTAATAGATCGTTTGTGCCTCTTCATGTAGATAATTTATTGCCATTCTACCTCTCCCTTCCTATTGCTTCCAGTGTAATATCCTCTCTTACCCCTTAATTCCTTTTATGGTATTCCCTCAAAATGACCTTATACTAAGATTCCTTCTAAATACCCTAATAGTGATACAGTTTTTAAGAATTATATGTATCCATGAGGGGGTGGAGCCAAAATGGCGGAGTGAACAACTCTCTGTGTCCTACTCTGACCTTCTCTCAAGTCAACAGTAAAATAAGCCTCTGAATTTATTTTCAAGTCAACAAACCCAGAAATATTTGGACTATGAAATTCTGCTTGCTGAAGTTACCTTTGAAGAACTCCATAAAGGTCTGTTTCCGACCGGCAGGGGGGAGAGCAGTGGGAGTGAGCAGTTTGCCCTGCGTCCTGAAGAGATAGGAAACTGGGTGGGGCTCAACTTGGCAAAAACTCAAAACAGCTGGTGAGAGTTTCTGAGGCACTCAGGACACTCTGCCCTGATTGCAGGCAGGTGCTCTGGCAGATCTGCCTTTTGTAAAAGGCAGTTTGTAACCCATTGCAAACACAAGGTCCTAGCTCAACCAGCCAGCACCGAAAGTTAATTACCGGGATTGCCCCAGGGCAAACTCCCACAGCTAGCCATTGCTTCTCTATTTGCACAGAGCCCAAGCTTTTAAAAATAAATAAATAAATAAATAATGAGTAAGAAGCAGAAGAGAGCTCTTATCATAGACAGCTTTCATGGAGAGAAAGAAAGGCAGACCCTAGATCCTGAGGTATCTGTAGACAAAGTAAATCCAGAGGAAGTCATCAAGGGAGATATAACCTGGTCCCCTTTTCAAAAAGCCTTTCTGGAAGATTGCATACAGAATCTCAAAAAAGAGCTGGATGATAAATGGGGAAATAAACTGAGTTCAGTGAAAGAAGGATTTAATGCCCTACAAGAAGGATATAATATCTTGCAAAAGATATATGAAAAAGACACCAATTTATTGAAAAACAAACTTGGTGAATTGGAAATAGACAATAATGCACTGAAAAATGAAATTAGTGAAGTGAAAAAGAAGTGCAATAAACAAATTGGCCAGTTACAAAAGGAGCTAAAAAAGGTAACTGAAGAAAATCACATTGTAAAAATAAGAATTGAACAAATGCAAGTGAATGACTCAATAAGACTTCAAGAATCAGTCAAACAAAAACAAAAAGATGAAAAA
>JAJPUD010006554.1:64508-126910 GCA_023553655.1 Myrmecobius fasciatus
TATATGAATGTTATGGAATATTATTGCTCTGTAAGAAACGACCAGCAAGACAATTTCAGAGAGGCCTGGAGAGACTTGTATGAATTGATGCTGAGAGAAACGAGCAGAACCAGGAGATCATTATACACGGCAACAACAATATTATATGATGATCAACTCTGATGGACGTGGCTCTCTGCAACAAAGAATTGTCTCAAACCAGTTCCAATTGTTCACTGAAGAAAGCCATATACATCCAGAGAGAGGGATATGAAATGTGGACTACAACATAACATTTTCATGCTCTTTATTGATGTTTGCAGTGTGTTTCCTTTCTCTGAATTTTTTTTTCTTGTATATAGGATTTTTCTTGTACAACAACTTGTCAAGTATTTTATCATTATTAACATGTAATGGACTTCCATGTAATGGACCATCTAGGGGAGGGGTGGGGACTGGGGGTAAAATTTGTAACGGAAAGCTTTGTAAAGATCAATGCTGAGGAACTACCCATACATATGTTATGCAAATAAAAAACTTTAATAAAAAAAAGAATTATATGTATCATTTTCTCATGTAGGGATGTAAACAATTTAGCTTTATTGAATTCTTATATTTTTTTCACTCTCTTTTTTAAACCTTTTTGTATTTCTTCTCAGTCTTGAAATTGAAAATTAATTTTTTGTTCAGCTTATAATTTTTCATCAGGAAAGCTTAAAAGCCTTCCATTTCATTGAATGTCATTTTCCCCTGAAGGATTATATTCATTTTCACTGGGTAGGTGATAATTGATTATAGTCTCAGCTCCCTTGACTTCTAGAATATATTCCATATCCTCTGAGTCTTTAAGTGTTGAAGCTGAGAAATCCTATGTAATCCTAACTATGCCTGTCCAACATTTAAATTAATACTTTCCTTGACTTGGGAGTTCTGGAATATGGCTATAATTTTCCTGGGAATTTTCATTTTGATATCTCTTTTCAGAAGTGATCAGTGGATACTTTTAATATCTATTTTATCTTTTGGTTCTAGGATATCAGAAAAGTTTTCTTTGACAATTTCTTGAAGCATAATGTCTAGGTCCTTTTTTTGTTCATAGTTTCTAGGTAGTCCAGTGATTCTTAAATTACATCTTCTGGATCTATCACTTTTTTTTTCCAATGAGGTATTTTACATTTAAATTTGTTTGATTGATTCTTGATGATTCATGGTGTTTCATGCTCTCACTTGTCCAATTTTAATTTTTAAGGAGTTATTTTCTTCACTTAAGCTTTTTTGTCTGCTTTTCCATTTGGCCAATTCTATTTTTTAAGGAATTAGTTTTTTTTCTTTTATTTTTTAAAAACTCTTTTTATTTTCAAAATATATGTATACATAATTCACCCTTGCAAAACTTTGTGTTCCAAATTTTTTTCTCCCTCCCTCTGTCCACCCCCTCCTCTAGACATATTTCCTCAATTATCATGCTGTACAAGAAAAATCAAATCAAAAAGGAAAAATGAGAAAGAAAACAAAATGCAAACAACACAAAATAAGAGAAAATATTATGTTGTGATCCACACTCAATCCCCAAAGTCCTCTTTCTGGGTGTGTAAGGCTCTCTGTCACAAAATTATTGGAATTTTTGGCCTGAATTACCTTGCTGTTGAAAAGAGCCATGTCCATCAGAACTGATCATCAGATAATCTTGCTGTTGCTATGTACAATGTTTTCCTTGTTCTAATCACTTCACTTAGCATCAGTTCATATAAGACTCTACAGGTCTCTCTGAAATCATTTTGCTGATCATTTCTAATAGAACAATAACATTCCATAATGTTCACATTCCATAACTTATTAAGCCATTTTCCAACTGATGAGCATCCCCTCAGTTTTCAGTTCCTTGCTACTACAAAAAGGGCTGCTACAAATATTTTTTTTGCACATGTGGATCCTTTTCCTTTTTTATGACCTCTTAGGGATATAGGCCTAGTTGACATGCTGCTGGATCAAAGGGTAGGAATTGTTTTCTTCAAGAAATGCTTGAAGAACTTTAAAAATTTTTTTTGTGTTTCCTTTATCAAGCTTTTGACTTTGATCTCTTATGCTCTCGTTTCTCTTTCCAATTTTTCTTTTATTTGTCTTATTTGATTTTTAGATTCTTCTTTGAGTTCTTATAGTTCTTTTTGGGCTTGAGATCAATTCACATTTTTCTTTGAGGCTTTGTATGTAAGCAATTTTGACATTGTTTTCCTCTGCCGATTTTATGACTTCATCTTCCCTGTCCCCATAACAACTTTTCTGTGCGCCACTTCTTTTGTTTGTTTTGTTTTAGGGCTTTATTTGCTCATCTTTTCCAGTTTATTTATTTTTAAAGTTGAAATTGGCTCTTGAGGAGGAAAAGTACTATTCTAAGCTTCTTGTGCCAGGGGCTGAAAAGGATGGGAGTAATGGAGTTGTGAGGAAGGTTTGGTGGCTGCCTGGTACTTCACTAAGGGGGATTGGGAGGTGACTGGTGCTGCCTAGTGCCACAAAGTTCTGGTAGCTCATTTAGTGCTGTGCTGAGGCACATGGGAAGGCCTAAACCTGGCATCTGCCGGTTTAACTGGTATTTAACTGTTAAACTGTTAACTGTTTAGCTCATTATATGTTTAGGGATGTAAAAGACTCTGGGGTTGTGCCAGGGGTATGTGGGACTGTCTGTTCATCTGGTATTACTCTGAGGTGTATGGCAGGGCTTGCTGATGGTATTGATCTGTTTTACTAATTGTGCTGAGGCTCAGAGCCACCTGTTGGCTTGCTGAGGCAAGATCTGTTGCTGATTTTCTGGGATATTGCCTGCCCTGGTTTGCACCTCCCTTTTATCCAAGTGAGACAGAAATTTCCTGCCAACCTTCCAAGTTTTCTTGGGCTAGAAAACTGTTCCACTCTGTTGTTGGTTCTGCCCTTCCAGAATTCTTTTTGGGACATTATTTTATAGTTGATTGGAGGTAAATGTGGAAGAATTCAGACAATTTTCTGTGTTTTCTATCATCTTGCTCCCCAAAGTCCGCCCCCACTAATCTTTGATTTGGAAACCTTATGGCCTCTCAGATGAAGCTGAAGAAGAAGATGACGGCTGTCAACTTGGCAAGTCTCAATACTGAGTGTAGCTAGCAAGAGGTCATCAACATACTGAACCAGAGAAGAGCTCCTGAAAATGAAGGAAGCTGTTTTGTTTTAAAATTTGAGAGAATACCATAGGACTTTATACATACTCTTGTGGCAAATAGATCCACAGGAAGTGTGTGTTTTTTCAGATGAAAACAGAGGTATTGGGCATCTGGGTGAATGGGGATACTAAAGAAGGTAGAACAAAGATCTATCACAGTAAACAGATAATCTCACAAGGAAATGAGGAAACAATGTTCATAGGATTTGGGACTGCTAGCTGTCTAGTAAGAACATAAGTATTAATAGCATATAAATTCTGAATAAAACAGATTTGCCATCAGACTCTAATTTGTGTTTCTTAATAGGGAGGATAGGGGAATTACAAGGAGATTTACATGAAATGATAATACTCTGATCCCTCAGAGAATCAACAGTGGGTGAAATATCTTTAATTGATAAAGGATATTGAAGAATAGAGGAAGATCCCCTCCCTTAAACTTCATACTAAAGGGATATTTGTTGAAATTAAATTGATTCTGTCAACTAAAAAACTATTAGAAATAATCCACAATTTTAGCAAAGTTGCAGGATACAAAACAAATCCATGTAAATCATCAGCATTTTTATATATCACTAACAAAATCCAACAGCAAGAGATACAAAGAGAAATTCAATTTAAAATAACTGTCAATAGTATAAAATATTTGGGAACCTCTCTGTCAAGGGAAAGTCAGAAACTATATGAGCAAAACTACAAAACACTTTCCACACAAAAAAGTCAGATCTAAACAATTGGAAAAATATTAAGTGGTCTTGGATAGATTGAGTGAATATAATAAAGATGACAATATTACCTAAACTAATCTACTTATTTAGTGCTATACCAATCCAACTCCCAAGAAATTATTTTATTGACCTAGAAAAAATAACAAAATTCATCTGGAAGGACAAAAGGTCAAGAATTTCAAGGGAATTAATGGAAAAAAAAGGAAATGAAGGTGACCTAGCTGTACTACATCTAAAACTATATTATAAAGCAGTGGTTATCAAAACCATTTGGCACTGGCTAAGAAATAGAATAGTTGAACAGTGAAATAGGTTAGGATCACAGCACAAAATACTCAATGACTATAATAATCTAGTGTTTGACAGACCCAAAGACCTCAACTTTTGGGATAAGAAATGCTGGAAAACATCTCTAAGATATATAGAGAATTGTCTCACATTTATAAAAATTCAAGCCATTCTCCAATTGATAAATGGTCAAAGGATATGAACAGACAATTTTCAGATGATGAAATTAAAACCATTTATAATCATATGAAAAGGTGCTCCAAATCACTATTGATCAGAGAAATGCAAATTAAGACAACTCTGAGGTACCACTATACACCTGTCAGATTGGCTAAAATGACAGGAAAAGATAACGATGAATGTTGGAGGGGATGTGGGAAGACTGGGACACTGATGCATTGTTGGTGGAACTCTGAATGGATCCAACCATTCTGGAGAGCAATTTGGAGCTATGCTCAAAAAGTTATCAAACTGTGCATACCCTTTGAGCCAGCAGTGTTTCTATTGGGCTTATATCCCAAAGAGATCTTAAGGAAGGAAAGGGCCCCACATGTGCAAAAATGTTTGTGGCAGCCCTTTTTGTAGTAGCTAGAAAGTGGAAATTGAATGGAAGCCCATCAATTGGAGAGTGGCTGAATAAATTATGGTATATGAGTGTTATGGAATATTATTGCTCTGTAAGAAACGACCAGCAGGACAATTTCCGAGAGGCCTGGAGAGACTTGCATGACCTGATGCTGAGTGAGATGAGCAGAACCAGGAGATCGTTGTACATGGCAACAACAGTACTATATGAGGATCAGTTCTAATGGACATGACTCTCTTCAACAATGAAATGCTTCAAACCAATTACAATTGTTCAGTGAAGAAAGCCATATACACCCAGAGAGAGGGATGTGAAATGTGGACCACAACATAACATTTTCATGTTCTCTATTGATGTTTGCTTGTATTGTATTTCCTTTATCGGATTATTCTCTCTTATAGATACGATTTCTCCTGAACAAAAAAATGATGTGTGGCAATAACTATATATATATTCGATTTAAGTATTCTAATATAATTATCATGTAGTGGATATCCTGCTATCTAGGGGAGGGGTGGGGAGTAGGGGGGAAAAATTTGTAACAGAAAACTTTGTAAGGGTTAATGTTTAGAAATTACTCATACATATGTTTTGCAAATAAAAAGTATTAATAAAAATAATAATAATAAAAAAGAAATGCTGGAAAAATTGGAAACTAGTATGGAAGAAACTAGGCATTGACCTACACCTAACACCATATACCAAGATAAGGTCAAAATGGATTCATGATTTATATATAAAGAATGATATTATAAACAAATTAGAAGAACATGGGAAAGTTTACCTCTCAGACCTGTGGAAGAGGAAGGAATTTGTGACCAAAGAAGAACTAGAGATCATTATTAATCACAAAATGACATGGTTCTTGAATGGGGTATATTATAGACCTATTCACTGATAGTCTCACTCACCATCTCTTTAATTTTCTGGATTAAAATGTCTCTTCATCAGATTGTAAACTCCTTTAGGGCGGGGACTGTCTTTACTTTTTTGTCTCCTCAGCATTTAGCACAGTGTTTGAAACATAGCAAAAAAATAAATGTTTTTTTCTTTCATTCAGACAGAAATAGAGACTGGAGTACAACATTAGCCTTCTTAGCTTACTTTTTGCTTTGACTCTAATTCATTTGCATCCAGAAAACATTTTGGGATTATCTAAGAATATTGTTATCTTAATTTAGTTATCTCTAACAAAATATTTTGCTTTCTTTCTAGATATAGGTATGAAAAAGAAAAGGTCTAATCTTGGGTAGTGGGCATTCTGTCCGGTTTATGTAAGGGGGACTGTGATAGAACCACTGTCTATCAAGGTTCCTCCTCTGTCCTACTCTACTATGAGGGATTAGGCAAGGGGACCAAGCTCAAATTGCTTAAATGCAGCTTCTTGGAATCTTCCTAGTCACCTAAGGACATTAAAAAGCCTATCAGTGACTTTCAAATTCAGGGATTTTCAAATTTATGAGGTATTAAGATTGCTGTTACTATTCTCTGCCTTGCTGACCAGATTTTTTCTATATGGAGATGAAGAGGATTTCCTCTACTCAAGCTAAGTACTTGGGTATCCTTGTTGAATGTCTTCTATCCTATGACTAAGAAAATATCCTCTGGGGCAGCTAGGTGGCACAGTGGATAGAGCACCAGCCCTGAAGTCAGGAGGACTTCAAATCTGGTCTCAGACACTTAACATTCCCTAGCTGTGTGACCCTGGGCAAATCACTTAACCCCATTTGCCTCAGCAAAAATATATATATATATATATATATATCCATTTGTTAACTACTGAATGACCTATGAGTGCCTTTTTTTAGTTCCAATATTGACTCTGAACTAGTAGAATACAGGCCTGAATTGGGGTCTTCCTTAATAATAATGTTTTGTTGCAGATCTTACAAAGGTCTTTTATTAAATACCCTTTGAACTACTTGGCTTCTGGGTGACTAGAAAAAAGTAGACAAAGTAGTGAGGTTATCATTTTCAGTGGATGTGAGCTCACCAAAAATCTTTTAATGTAAGTTATTCAAGGAATCACACATATAAAAATACCCTAGATATCACACTTATAATCTCATTTCTTTCTGATTTTTCCATTTATTTTTCTCAGTCTCCAAAACCTTTAGCTATCATATTCCTTTTTTTTTCCCACCAATCTGGACATAACTATCCTATCTTGGGGGCAGCTTGAGCAGTGGATACGGTATTGGACCTGGAGTCAGGAAGACCTGAATCTGGCCTCAGACAATTCATTAGCTGTGTGAGCCTGCACAACTTACTTAACTGTTTTCCTCAGTTTGTTCATTTGTAAGATAAGTTGGAGAAGGGAATGGCAAACCAATGCAGTATCTTTGCCAAGAAAACCCCTTAAAAAGGAGGTCATGAAGAATTGGACACAGTTGAAAATAACCAAACAACCCTTCTATCTTCCTTTTCATTTTTCAAATTAACTAGATTCTTTACTATTTCCTTTTAATTGAAACTTCCTAATTAACTCACCTTTTGCTTTCCTCTTTGCTCTGTTCCATTCCTGCTACTTTCTTTCACTTATCCATTGACCACTCAGCCCACTATCACTGGATAACCCTAAATTTCAGGTAGTTCTATCTCCACCCTTACTAAGAACTCTAGCCATAACATTTTCTCCTGCCCTGTCCCAGCTATTTCTTCTCCTTAGTTTGGTATCCTACTGAACTCACTTCATCCTTTTTTGGTGTGAAGTATTGCCATTATACAGCTATTTAAAAACCAGAGGAAGATAAGATCACAAGAGAGCTCAGAAACCATCTAGTCCAATTCCCTATTTTGTATTTGAGGCAACTGAGGCATAAAAGGGTTGTGAATCTTTCACAGATATATAAATAGTAAAAATATTAGAGGCAGGACTTGAAGTCCTCTAATTCCAAAGGAGGTCCCCAAAACTGTAAAGAGCACAAAAATGATCTGTCCATGTCCTCAAGCACTGTAGTAAATCTGTTGCATTTTTCATCATCCTTTGAAACAGCAGTGGACAAAAATGATCTATTTATTGTTTCACTTAATAACTGGGAATTTGCAAGACTGGAACTGAGTCCTCACTAAAAAGCCCTATCTTCCCCCTCAATTTTTGTCATTTTAAGAATAAGGCATCTAAAATTCCCATCTCATAATCTAGCACTTCACTATGGGGTATTCTGGTAGAAATGTTTTAACAATCTCTAAGCGAAAAACGCAGGGAGGGGAGCAACTAGGTGGCAGTGGATAGAGCACCAGCCCTGAAATCAGGAGGACCTGAGTTCAAATCTGCCCATAGACACTTTTAACACTTCCTAGCTGTATGACTCTGGGCAAGTCACTTAACCCCAATTGCCTCAGCAAAAAAAAAAAAAAAAAAAAATGCAGGGAGACAATTTAATTTTAATCTGCATTATTAATGCATTTTTCTCCATATTTTTTTTTTTACGCCAGAATAATCGCCAAAACAGCAAATCAAGTCCTAAGTGTTGGCCCATTTTCGGAGATCTAAATTCTCACAGTGAAAATTTAATAATTGATTCTCCCTAGCAAGGGGACCTAGTTCCAACACGCTACTGAATCAGGGACGTTTTTCCAGATCATAGATTACATAGTGCCATGGAGGCACTGTCTGGCAGTAAGCCCTCACGGGTTAATTTTGAGGTCAAGAATGAGAGAAAATCACTGAGACAGGGGTGCTAGCGTGGCCCGGAAGTGCCTGTGGTTCCCTCATTTCGGCTCCGCTGAGCTAGCTTCGGGAGTTCCGCGTGGGGGTTTCTCGGTTCTTGGCCGCGGAGTTCTTCCAGCAACCGTTTCTTCCTTCATCCTTTACGGCTGCTAGCCGAGGCTTCCCAGGTGAGCGGGGCGGGGAAGGAGATACACTCGGGGAATTCCGGGGCTAGGACTGGGCGGCTTCCCGTCCTCACAGCCAGCACCAGGCAGTGCGTGGAGACTCGCCGGGTGACCAAGCCGAGGTCGGAAGAGGGAAGGGGAAAGAAAAACCGCGGACTCTAGGGGTAGGAAGGAATTCTGTCGTCACCAGGAGGCGCTTAGTGGGAGGGGTCGCTCCCGCCCCATGCCTCGCTCCAGCACCTTCTCCCAGCTGCGCCTCCTACGTCCTGGGCTCGCCTTCGCCCCCAGGCCACCTTCCCTGGGGTGGCGACTCCGACCCTGGCGGATGGAGACCTGGGTGGAAGGAATCTATCTTCCGGCATTTGTGGAGGCACCGAAGGAAACTCGATGGCTTGACTGGGGTCCTGCATCCTGAAGCAGGTGCTCCTTTTGTTCCGAGAGGAGCCACCCCTGGGGGCCTCAGAGCCCGGTATCCTGAAAAGCTAGAACTGTTTTCCTGTTAACGTTTCCGTTAGCTCCTCGCTTGCCCTGGCCAAATGTTTCTCCCTTATTTTTTCTTCATTCGTTTTCTTGGCGTTGCGTTATAATGGAAACTGGTCAATGAGACATAAAGCCTTTTGTCAAATCACTTTTTAGGTTTTAAGTTCTTCATAAAAAATTCTTACTGGCGTGTGTTTATTTATTTTGTAGTAGGGAAAATGATTTAAATTACTACTCATAACCTATTTTATGTGTATATGAAACGTAAGAACTGCCCTAATATACGTTTCAAAGCTTACCTTTTATCGATGCTGGAGGCAGCTCTTTTCTAAAACTATTGATATATTCCTCGCCTTAAGCACATAAAGTTGTGCTATTCATGCTTTCTAGTTCATAATTCCTCTGTGTTGACTTCCTCCTCTATCTTATTCTAAACTTAACATCTATTAAAAACAACTTTTCTTAGATTCATACCAGACATCACAGATACAACTGGTACATTACAACGGCCTAATCTTTCTCAGGATGCAGCTTTACTATGCCTTGTTCTTAACAAAACCATAATAAAGGTGCCATCATTCAGTGATTCCTCCTTCAGTCTGTATCATATTCCCTGTTATCCTTTTCAGCTCTACTGCAACTTTCAGGGATTTCTTACTGCTGACTGGCCCTCTAATAACAGCTATATAAAGTAGCTTTTAGCAGACTTTTTCATGATTCTATAATAATTTCTCATCCTTCAGGAATTCCCTGAAAAATCAAAAACCCCAGCTGGAGTGAACCCCCTAAGCAACTATTCCAATTCCGAATGGCAACAGGATCGAGGGGTGCTACCACCTTGGACAACCAAACTCCTAAAAAACAGTTAGGTCTTCTGGCAATGAAGATGGAAGAAGAGGAAGAACGCAGCTATATTCGGAAACCTAATCTACACAGAAGCAATCCCTCTAATTGGGAGATGTCTAGGCATCGATTCAGGAATTTTTGCTACCAAGATACTCCTGGGCCCCGGGAGGCCCTGAGTCAGCTCAGGGAGCTTTGTTGGCAGTGGCTGAGGCCAGAAAGTTGTACAAAAGAACAGATCCTGGAAATGCTAGTGCTGGAACAATTCATGAGTATCCTACCTGAGGAGCTCCAGTCTTGGGTCCTGAACCATCATCCAGAGACTGGAGAGGAAGCAGTGAGCCTGTTGGAGGATTTGGAAAAAGAGTTTGATGAATCAGGACAGCAGGTAAAAAGGAAGAGTTATTCTACTGGTTTATATGATCTAATTATATTAATCCTGTGGGAGAGTTAAGTCAGGTTAAAGAGGTAATCTCAAAGTCTGAAAGGCTTGGATATTAATTTAGTGATTGAGAAAAACTTGTTATATTTATTTTTGTATTAAAGTTATAATAAATTGTGTACTTGAGGCTCTCTCTTCCTGTTTCATTTTATGCCAGTGCTGTTTTTTTTTTCTGAGGTGTTATTTCTAGGTCTCAGTGATTCTCTCAGAAGCAAAAATGTACCTAATTGCTTGCCTCCAGGTCCCAGCCAGTATACAGGGAAAGGAAGGGCTCTGGAACAAGATGACTACTTTGAGCTCAGCCCAGGAATCCCAGTGGAGTATACAACTCCAGCCTGTGGAGACCAAACTTAAGTGTGAATCTCAGGAACTCCACTCCCTCCAAGAGAGAGGTGAGTGTTAGGATCCTCTGAGATTTCCCAAAAACTGAAAAGAAAGTGCTCTTTTGATTAAGAGATATTCTTATAAGAGTAATAGAGACAACAGTCACAAATACAACTCTTTAAATTTATTGTTAATTACTTTGAGTATCTTTCAGAGATGTACTGCTGAGATTGTAGTATTATTTTTTAAAAATATTCTTTTACAAGTCTCAATAATAGTACTAAAATCAGACTTTTCTTTTAGTTCTAAGTATACAATTTAACTACATAAAGTTAATCTAACTCACCTCTTAATGCTCAGTGTGGAAATCATTCGATGTCTTTTCCATGTAGGAAACACACTTTCCTCCTCCCATAGTTGAAGAGACTTCCTAGAAAATGAACTTTCTAGTATATCTCCTTCCTAAGGCATTGATGGTGTTTTCTTATTATTGCATGTTATCATTATTATGTGCTATTACATGTCTGTGATTATGTGGCAGCTGCTTGGAGGCATCTTCCTTTTTTTTTTCCAATTTCCTTCCACACTATTCTTAAGGCCACTTCTAGAAAGTACCTGTGGTATCACACACTAGGGATATAATGTGGATAAAGTAAATGAAATTATATGTATTTGTTTTAGGCCTTAAGAATGACAAGAATAAAAATTGGACTTTTGTGGGTATATTCTACAATTTGAACATATCATATGGATGTAGATATTTATTGTATAAATTAAAGATTCCTATTTCCACAATGAGAGGAGGCCACATGGCAGACCTGGTATCAATCAAGACTTTTTTTTTTTTTTTTTTTTTTTTTTTTTTTTTTTTTTTTTGCATAGCCCTCCAAGTTCCTGCCTGCTTCCCAAAAGAGAGCTATAAAGACCTAGAAACAGCAGTTGTGCTTCCTACTCCAAGGCTTCAGGTGAGCTACAACCCTACATGTCTTCATAGAGCCCCCATAGCTGCTGCCTAATTATGAGCTTGTCTTTTCTCTTTATTCTAGAACCTGTTCAATAAACTTCTTTGACCCTGATACAAGACCCATTCAGATTTAATCTGTAGATGACTGAATTTCTTAATCATCATCTTTCCTAAACTTTAAACCAAAAATTCCTGCCTACTTAGATGCTTTCTTTTTTTCTTTTAGTTTATACCTATACTAGCCTTAGGCTACTAGGTCATAGAGAGCCAGACCTGGAGTCAGAAAGAAGTATCTTTTCAAGTTCAAGTGTGGCCTTAGATACTTACTGGCTGTGTGAACCCTGGGCAAGTCACCTAACCCTGTTTTATCTCAGTTTTCTCATAAAATGGTCTGGAAAAGGAAATGGCAAACCACTCCAATATCTTCCTCAAGAAAACTCCAAATAGGGTCATGAAAAGTCAGATATGATTGAAAATGATTGAATGACAATAATACTAGTCTTTAAAATATTCAATTGATATTTATCTTTTATGTATACTTTAAATTCTGGATTGCTCAAGAGATTCTTTTCCCTTTTGTCCATATCTCCACCCTTATCTTTTCCATCTTCCCTGGACTGTTACTAATTCTATGACATTTTCTCTGTTAAACTTTTTACTTACGTCTGTTTCTGTTTTTAATTTAGTTTTCTTTGTCCTACTTGCAATCTCCATTTTTTATGACTACAGTACTTTGTTTTCTAAGTCATCTGCAATATATTACTTCATTGTTTAGATGGAAATGATTGCTCTAGATATTTACTGTTTGTGATGAGATCATGTCATATTCCTTCCCTTCTTTTAAGAGCTATTAATTTTGTTTTCTTTATAAAGATTATTATCTTGCTCTTTGGTATAATACTTGTACCTTTATTTCTAAGTTATTTTTCCTTTATAGCATTCTCAATAGATCTCAGCAATGAAACAATAGAAACTGAGTAAGGATTTCCTTCTGTTTCAGGGGTTGCTGAAGATGGAGGATAAAATTTTGTCTCTAACCTCGGATGAATGGGGGCATCTGGAGCCATCTGAAATGAACCTCTACAGAAGTTACAGTCAGGAGAATTATGGGGACATGATTTCCTTGGGTAATAACTTAGGAAGAATTAGTCTTTATTTAAGCTTTATTTCTTGGCTTATATCATTATTAGAAGCTATGGGACCTTTTATCAAATAAATTATGAATCTAACTTGTAGGGATTGCTTCGGCAGAGCATTGAAACAATTCAAAGCATAAAATTTCAGACCTAGAAAAAAATCTTAAAGATAATTTAATCTAGGGGCAGCTAAGTGGCACAGTGGATAGAACGCCAGCCCTGAAGTCAGGAGGACCTGAGTTCAAATTTGATCTCAGACACTTAACATTCCCTAGCTGTGTGACCCTGGGCAAGTCACTTAACCCCAATTGCCTCAGGAAAAAAAGGTAATTTAATCTAAATGCATAAAGATTAAGTGCCTTACTCATGCTCATTTACCTAGTTAGTAGCAGGGCTATAATTAGAATCCAAATCTTCTGTATCTAGTCCAGAATTCTTTTTGCCACTGTTTCACTTTTGTAGAAATTGACAGGTCTTTTCTTATGTTAATAATGACTTTTACAAAGTTAGAAATACACAATTTTGTTATGTGTCTGAATCCCATCACTGCTGTTATTTTTTAATGTTGGAAAAATTACCTGTTTATCTTTTTTCTTTCATTTACTCAGTAAGCATTTATTATCAGCTCTATGTTTGGCATTATGCTTGGTGCTAAGGATGCAAAGACAGAAACAAAATAGACTTTGCTTTCACGTTTACAATTTATTGAGGGGAAATAACTTTATACATAGAAAAACAAGTTATATATATATATATATATATATATATATATATATATATATATATATAGAAAGTATAATAATTTCCAGGGTGGAGGACACTAAAGTGATAGTTAGCATAGGCTTCGCTTGCATTGAACTTTGACTGAAGCTAGGTATTCTATGAAATGAGAATAGAGATAAGAATACGTCACAAAGATGGGAAACAGCTTGTCCAGAGGCATTAAAGGAAAAGATGCAATATCATGTATGGGGAGCCATATATTACTGGAGTAGAACATAAAATGCATGAAAGAGAGTAATATAAGCTAAAGTGAGAAAGACAAAACAGAGTTTTGTGAAAGACAAACAGTTTATATTTTATCAGAGAGACAAATTGAGTTTCTTAAGCAGAAGATGTGAAATGGTCAGACTTATTATTTAGGTATTAAATTTGCAGTCAAATAGAGAATAGATTAGAGGGAAAAGAGATTAGAGAGAGAGAACAATGGTTTGTTAGGTTGTTTCAGTGGTCTAGGCCAGTGACATCAAACTCAAACAGAAGTGAGATCCTTTAAACCATACATAAGATTCCCCCGCAGTCTCTATCTATATTGCATTTTTATTTATTTTATTAAATATTTCCTAATTACATTTTAATCTGGCATACTGCAGTAGGGAGTGTTGAAGGCTATATGTTTGACACCTCAAGTTTAGGCTGTAGATGATGAGCGTCTAAACTAGGATGCTAATTCTGTGAATGGAGAAGAAGTGGATGCAAAGGATATTGTAAAGGTAAGATTTACATGACGTAACACTTTTATTGGAAGTCTAGTTGAATACTGGAGCTGAAGAAGAGTAAACAGTTAAGAATTCTTCTAAAGTTTTTAACTTGAGTACCTGGAAGGAAGATGATGCTGGGAAAGAGCAGAGAATGTCTGTGAGGAAAAGATGATTTCTATTTTGGATGTGTTGAGTTTAAGATGTTTACAGAACATTTATTTAGAAATATCCAGTAGGCATTTGGTAATGAAGGGCTGGAGTTAAGGAGAAAGGCTGGGGCTAGATGCAAAGATCTTGGGAATCATCTGCATAATGATGGTATTTGAGCCCATGAAAGCTAATAAGAGGAGAGGGCCCAGGACAAAACACTAACCCAACTAAGGGTAGGAGATAGATGAATGATCTGGCAAAGATAGCAAAGATTGCTTTCTCCAATCCTTATTAACTCTCTATTTTCACTTGTTGCATTTGCCTTGGCATCTCTATTCCCTGTTACTTTATATAGTGTGTAATATTTTTTTTGTAGTTGAACTACAAAAGTAAGAACTAGGTTCTTATCTAGTATTCTGCCTAATTTGTCACATCATCAACCTCAAAATGGAATGCTACAGAAAGATGCAAGTGTGTATTCTTAGTAAACATTAAAGATCTTTATTCTTCAATCTCCCACAGATTTTTTAAATTATTAAAGTAGGTCATATTTATTTCACATCTCAACACCATAGCTCACACTTACAAAACAACTTTGTTACAAGGCTCTGAGGTATAAGGATTGGGTAGTATACATTTTATTATCTTCATTTTATATGTGAAGGAACTTGAGGCTCAGGAAGGGGAACACAGAAATCAAGTGGCAAAGATGTCATTTAAGATCAAGACTCTTACCACTATAGGACATTGCCTCTGACATGTCACATTGACATTTAATGATGTATTTATTGTTTCAGATGGTGAACTAAGGATGGATATCAGAGAATCGGGTCAAAAAAAGGAACTTCTTGAGGAATTGCACCCACTTTGCCACCTTAGTGGAGAAGTTCCCAAGGATCTAGAAGATGGAGAGTCTGGTGAACGAAAGAGCAGGTTAGAAAAAAAGCAGAGAAATTCTACTGGAAAAAGACAGTATAAATGTGATGAATGTGGGAAGTGTTTTGCTCAAAGTTCAGGTTTGAGTAAGCACAGGAGAATCCACACTGGAGAAAAACCTTATGAGTGTGACGCATGTGGGAAAGCTTTCATTGGGAGTTCAGCCCTTGTTATACACCAGAGAATCCACACTGGAGAAAAACCTTATGAGTGTGAAGAATGTGGAAAAGCCTTCAGTCACAGCTCAGATCTAATTAAACATCAGAGAATCCACACAGGGGAGAAACCCTATGAATGTGAGAATTGTGGGAAAACTTTCAGTCAGAGCTGCAGCCTTCTTGAACATCACCGAATCCATACTGGGGAGAAACCTTATCAGTGTAGTAAATGTGGAAAAGCTTTCAGGCGGAGTTCACATCTTCTCAGACATCAGAGAATCCACATAGGTAATAGATGTTTTTATGGTCCTGAGCATAGGAAAGCCTGTGAAAGTAAGGAAGAGGTAGAAATACAATGGAGAAATATTGAAAGACAAGAACTATATAAATGTGTGGCATGTGAGAAAAATTTTACTGGAATCACAAGTTTTGTTGAACATCAGAGAATCCATGCAGGGGAAAAACCTTAGTGTAATTAATGTGGAAGAGATTTTAATCAGAATTTCTACCTTATTAAACATCAAATAAACCACAATAGACGAAAGTCTCCATCAATGTAACTAGTTTAGTAAACACTAGAGTTAAAAGTATTTTGAAATGCCACCTCAGAGTATTTATAATTATAGAATCAGAATTCAAAGGACCTCAGAGGCCACATACTTGAACAAGAATCTCTTCTATAAAATACCTGGCCAATGGCCATTTAGATTTTACTTAAAGATTTCAACCGACTACCTCCTGAGTCTACTTTTGGATAGCTCTGATTATCAGAAAATTTTTCATTTCTAAAGCTAATATCCACTTCTTTGCAACTTCAACTCATGGCTATACTTGTGGACCAAATAGAACAAGTATCATCCCTTTTCCATGAAAAAAACTTCAAATACTTAGCTATATCTTTTTGGGGTTAAACCCCTAGTTTCTTCAAATGACCCTCATGAAATGATCTTCACCATCTTGGTTGTCTTCCTCTAGCTTATCAGTGACTTTCCTAAAAAATGGTGCCCATGACTGACCACAATATACCAGATGTGATCTAACTAAGGCAGTAGAATCATCTACTTTCTGGATTCTATGTCTTTCTAAATTTAGCCTAAGGTTATGTTAGCTTTTATTACATTGTCTTTTTGAATTTGAAACCTGTCATATCTTCCAGATTTTTTTAATATGAACTAGCGATGCTTTCCCCATCTTGTACTTGTGAAAGTGATTTTTGAACCCAGGTGTAAGACTTTATGTTTACTCCAACTATGCTTTATCTCGTTAGAACTGACCAAATATAGAATCTATCAAGATTTGTTAGGATCCTAACTCTGTCATCAATGCCTTAGCAATGCCTCCCATCTTTGTTTTCTCTGTTAATCTGATTAGATCTAGAGAAATTAGAGGTCACTTAGTCGAACCCTCTTTTTATAAATGAAAAAAATCGAGACTCGGAGATGCTAAGGTTCTAAATCATGCAGTAATTAGCAAAACTACTATTTGAGCAGAACTTGGGTCTTCTTACTACAAATCCAGCACACTTTCTTCAAGTCACTGATACACATATTAAACAACATAGAACCAAACACAGATTGCTGGGACTCACCTTCATAGACTTCTTTAAGTCAGTTCTTAATTTGGGGTCTTTTAAGTTAACTATTTCAGCATAATTGGTTTCTTTTGTAATCCTATATATTTTATTTATATATTTCAAAAAACAGACTTCACCAGACTGCTACAGGGAGCTATGATACAAAAAAGTTAAAAAGCCCTAGCTCTTTTTCTCCATCTTGTCCAAAAGAATATTATGAGAATCAGATGTTTTGCTCTTATACAGTATTTCCCTGCTCTAGAATAGTGACCCTGTTTCCCCTTCCCCAAAAAGGAAGTCTTTTATAGTTGAGTTTTTAAAAATAAACTTCTATTGATATCCTTTGTTTTTATATTGAATTGATTTCAACCATTCCCTCTCAGAAAGCCATAGCTTATAATAAAGACTTTTTTAAAAAGAAGAAAAGTTTAGCCAATATGGCATTGAAAAAGTCTGATATTATATGTAATAGCCATATGGGTGTTCCCAAATCTTATGTTTCTCATATCTCTCCTTTGGGATCAAATTTTATCATTTTCATTTTTTTTCCATTTTATGATGTTGTAGTCATTATGATTGTTTTCCTAGTTTTGTTTCACTTTTCATCAGTTTTCATAAGTCTTGCCATGCTTCTCAGTATCTATCATATTCATCATGGTTATAGCTTAGAAATATTCAATTACACTCATGTATCTAACTCCTTTAGCTATTCCCAAAACAATGGACATCTATTTATTACCATAAAAGGTGCTGCTATAAGTATTTTGGTATATGTGGAGCCTTTTTTTTTATCATTGACCTTGGTCAATATAAGACTTAACAATGGAGTCTCTAGTCAAAAGGTGTAAACATATTAGTAACTTTTTTCACATGATTCCTAATTGCTTTCCAGAATACTTAAAATTTCCAGATCCACAAAAAAACCTAAGGTATTTCTGTGCCTATCTTTCCATATCCTTCACTTTCCAACACTGACTATTCTTGTCTTTTATCATCTTTGTCATTTTCCTAGGTATGAGGGAAAGGGACCTCAGGGTTATTTTGATTTGTTTTTCTCTTAACATTAGAAATTTGAGGCCATTCTTTCACATGATTGTTAATAATTTTCTGTTTTTCTTTTTTTTCATATCTTTTGACCTCTAGTATATTGGGAGAGGGGCTATCTGCCATATATTTTCATTAATTCCATATGTATTTTGGTTTTTATACCATACTCAAGATATTTGATTCAATTTTTTTCTCAGTTAACTACTTCCCTTCTTATTCTGGTTACATTTATTTTATTTGTGAAAAAGTTTCAAATGTATGCAATTGGAAAGTTAAAGACATATGATTTGCTTCTCTTCTGATTTTTTAAAAGTAGATCTTTCAAATTCAAATCACATATATATTTTTAACCTTTTTGTGGCACATGATGTATTTTTTTGGTGTAAACCCAATTTCTGCCACTATTTCCAGTTTTTCTAGTAATTATTATCAAATAGGAAATTCTTTCCTAGGTAATTTATGTTTTCAAGTTTTATGAACACTAGGTTACTGAGTTCATTTATTTCTGATTCTTCCATGTATAGTCTGTTTCATTGATCTAGTTTTCTTAACCAGTACAAAATGCTTTTGATGAATTCTCCTTTGTGATATAGATTGATGTTTGCAAGTGCTATTCTTCTCTTACTCCAAATGTATCTCTTCATTTCCCTTAATGTTCTAGATCTTTGGTTCCTCTAACTGATTTATTATTATTATTATTTTATCTAGCGCTATAAAGTATGTTGCTATACAGATTTAGTATAAGCACTGAGTCTATAAATTACTACTATAGCATTGTCTGGAGTACCTGAATGTCCTTCTAATTAATTTGTTCTATATTTCTTTAAGTAGCATTTTGTAATTGTATCTTTGGAGATATTACATTGCTTTGATAGATTGATAGATTGACTTCATGATATTTTGTGCATTTAGTAGTTATTTTAAATGGTACTTTGCCTTTCTGTTATTACTTTATCATTTTTATTATTGTAATATAGAAATACCATTGATTTTTGTGGATTTATATTATAATCTGCACCTTAACTGAAGCTGTCCATTGTCTTTTCTTTCTGATTCCCTATGGCATCAAAAATTAGGGATAGTTAAATCTTTTCTTTATCTGTGTTTATTTTTTAAATTTCTTTCTCTTGTATTATTGATACTACTAGCATTTCTATAATTCTGTCAAATAGCAAAAAGAGAAGAGGACATCCTTCCTTTACTTCTATATTTTTTGGAAAAACTTCTAGTGTTTCTCATTGCATATAAAATGAATTTAGGTTTCAGATAGTTTTAAAATCCTATGCATATTCTTTGTAGGATTTTTAGCATAAATGAATATTGAACTTTGTCAAAATCTTTTTCTGCCTCTATTGATATAAGTATGATTTTTTTTAATGAAGATATGCTGGCTTTTTGTAATCACGACTTCCTTTTCTAAATGTTCATTTCAATATAGTAATGTGACCTAGACTTAATAAAAAGTCAGGTTCACTGATTTATAGGTTACATTCTCTTTCCTTTTTTTGAAAATCAGGATATTTCCCCTTCTTTAGTTTTGTGGTACTTCTTCCATTCTATCTGGTTTTTTTATACTTCACTGACAATAGTACAGTAGTCATATTGGCTACTTTAAGTGTCTAAGGATATAGTTCATCATCAACTATATATATATATATATATATATATATATATATACAGTCTGATGACTGTAATACATCAAGGGCATTTTCTTACTTCCTGATTGTCTTGGGTATCAATTCTCTATTAACTATTTTTGCATCATCTAGTCCAAATATTATTTACATGACAGAGAAATAAATACATTCTACATGATAGAGAATTAAGTGCAAAATAAGAATTGAAAAACTGATAATAGCCTTTGATAAGAAGTTGCATTCTCATATAAACTCAATGCTAATTTGCTAAACTTTGTACCAGCAAACATTTCACTTCTTGCAAAAAAAAACTTTTCAAAACTTCCTCATAGTTAAAGTCTCATATCCCCATTTATTGTCATATATTTAATATTCTATAATTTCTCATACAAATTCAATGTTCTTTTTATTTTCAATTCCAAATTCTCTCCCTCCCTCCACTCTCTAACAATTAAAAAAAGACAAGAAGTACAATACCTCTTATACATGTGAACTCATGCAAAACATTAGCTATATTTGTAGGATAAGAGTGGGTATAAAGTCAAGAAAAAGAAAGAAAAAATATATATATATACTTCAACCAGTGCCCTGAGTCCATCAGTTCTCTACCTAGAGGTGGTTACCTTTTTTCATCATAAGTTTTTAAGAATTCTGGTGGTATTCATCAGAGTTACTAAGTCTTTCATAGTTTATTATATTTACAATATTGTTATTTCTGTGTAGATTTTTATGGTTCTGCTCACTTCATTTTATATCAGTTCACATATATCTTCCTGGATTTCCATATACTGTTTCTTAAGGCAGAAAACTTCATATGCATTCAAGAAGTATTGATTGGGTCAGATGTTACTGGTAAGCACTGTTATACTGTCTGTAAGAGTTCACAACTTAATTTTCTTCTGCTTCCTTTTATCACTACTACTTTCATTACATGCAGGGTAATATTAATTCTGTTCCCATAAAGGGCTCTTCATCTGAGATTATGTCTGCCAGAAAGTAAGATGTATCAACAGATTAACAATCATTTAATACAAACATTACAAATGGTTACAACCTTTTGCATGAACTCCTTGGGCCTTCCATTTAGTGCTGATCCCAAATCCTTTATGGTATAACAACATCTCTTTTTGTAACAATAGCAAAAAAAAATTATCAATAAGTGATCTTATTTTTTCTTTATGATTATCAGTTTTTTATAGCCCTTGTTTTGTTTACTCCAAAGGTGAATTCTTGCTTTTTAGTCAAATATAAATATATTTATATTTATTATATATTTTATATATTAATATAATATAATAATATGATACATAATATATATATTTAGAACCTGCTTAATGCAAAAATCACATAGTAGACACTGAACAAAAGAAATTAAAGATACATTTTCTGCCTTTAATGAATTGCCCTTAATGAACTTAACAGATTTTTATGCATGAAACTTTCTTTTTCTTTTTTTTTTTTTCTTTTTTGCTGAGGCAGTTGGGGTTAAGTAACTTGCCTAGGGTCATACAGCTAGGAAGTGTTAAGTCAGATCCTCCTGACTTCAGGGCTGGTGCTCTAGCCACTGCACCACCTAGCTGCTCCCCTGTCCCCCCCACCCTCACCCCCACCTAGCTGCTCCTGCATAAACTTTCTTAAGAAAACAAAATTTAATATGTTTTAATATAATATGAACTAATTATATAATAGCAATGCTATTTGATGGCACTTGGCTCACATTAATAGTAATAATAACACTTATCTAGTTGATTCTTTATGGGTTTACAAAACACTTTCCTCCCAACAGCTCTGTGTCATAAGTAAAATTCTAAAAAGGTAAACTGAGCATAATCTCTCCAAAAAAGATAATAGTTTATGAGCAGGGTCATGAACCTGGTTAGTAAAGTAGGTCAGTGGCTGCCTCTGTTAAGTCAAAGACCCCAGGGAGAATGACACCTCCCTTCTATAGTTTTGAGGGAATATGGAACAAAAAAATGTAACTTCTTAGGTAGGAAACAAGTTGTAATTGTTTACAAAAGTTCAACATTATGAATAGTGTAATCAATACAATTGGTCACAGAGTTGAGGCATGGGAAACAATGTGACTGGTTGGAAATTGTGAATGAATGACTAGCAATAACCCCCTTCCTTACCTTCTGTGCCTAAGAAATATTCATTCTTTGAGTTTACTTGCAACATCAGAGATAGTGGATAGTGGACAGTCTTCTTTGGATAGCAAGCCAGACATCCATGAGGGATAGATTGAGGGTATAAAGATACCAGACCAGACTCCCATGTGTGTATCAACATTCCCCCAGTATAGCAGAATTCCTTGAAACAAAAATAGAACAGTTATTAACAAGAGAATTAGATTTCAGGCCAGCTGAATTCCTGAATTAAGTTCAGAGATAAAGAATTATGACTTAGGCAATTAAAGGATAACATTAATTAATTGTAAGTATCATCAATAAAAGTGATATAGAATAAAATTAATTTTTTCATTTATAAGGTAGCTAGTACAAATATTATTAATTCCATTTTACAAATGAGGATAAGACAAGTGAGTGTTGGAATCAGACTTCAAATCTAGATAATGTGATATTGATTCAATTCAACATACAGTTATAATGTAATTAGTGTGTGTGTGATGCATTATACCCAACACTGGTATCTTTTATTCTGGTTAAAATAAACTATGTGCAATGAATAATGAATAGTCCTACTGATTATGGTAAACAATAGAGGCATCACAATATTGTGCTTTCACATCTACTAGTATAAATGGGTTTAAATTGCACTTTTGGCTCCCAGTAGAGGACTTTTGAATGTTTTTTTTTTTTAAGAATACTAACCACAGAGGTGGTATCATTTAACATAATTTCAATTTAGAGTTCCTAGCTTTGAATTTCCACCATATTATTTACTGTCCATGTGATATTAGGCTAGTCACTTAAACCTCTCTAGTCCTCATTTTCCTTATCTGTTAAATGAAAGAGGCTAGAATAGATGATCTCTAAAGTTTTCAAACTCTGAAACTATAATCTTGTTTTGATGAAGTCAGAGCAAAGTATTAAAAGAAACATTCAGAAGCTTTTTGCTGGTATTATGCCAGAGAATAACTAACTCAGATTTGCTTATCTGCCCATAATTAGCTCTTTTCTAGTGACCCAAACTGGTTTTGAAAATTTGGGCCTCTGGATATCAGTAAAGACATGATTTCCTTTCTCCTTCCCTGCCTTACTCTTTCCTTTTCTTCCTCCCTCCCTTCCTACCTCTCCTTCCTTTTATCCCTCTTTCATTCCTTTCCCCCCTTTCTTCCTTTTTTTATCCCTCTTCCAGGCCTCTCCAACCTTCTCAGAAAAGTAAAGTAGCACTTCTTTCTCTGGACTAAGAGAACTTGAAAGACAATGCTTAGTTATAAAAATTTTCTTAAATTGAAAACTATCTTTTCCAACCCTTTCATAAACAACTTTCTATATATTTCTTGAGGGAGTTAAGTGATGCAATGAATACAGGAAGACTCAACTTCCTGAGCTCAAATCAGGCCTCAAATAATTACTAGCTATATAATATTGGCCAAGTCATTTAACTTTATTTTGCCTTGGTTTCCTCATCTGTAAAAAGAGCTGGTAAAGCAAATGGAAAACAACTCCACTTTCTTTGCCAAGAAAACCTCAAATAGGGTCACAGAGTCAGATATACCTGAAATGATTAAACCAAAGACATATTCATTGAATAAAACTTCAGGATCTTTCATGGGATAAAGGAAATAAGAAGTATTAGCATCTAGATTCCAACTAGTATTATGACATATTGCTTTATAGCTTTGAGTGTGTTATTGTTTTGAGGTGAGAATTAAAAACTACTTCAGCTATATTTTCATCCAGATAGGATGATAATTCTTACCATGTCATCTGCCACATATATATTGCGCCTTGCATTCATTTTATTTTATTATTTCTTGTGCAAGTGCTTTATCTCCATCATCATATAAATTCCTTGTAGTTATAAATCATGTCTTTTCTGTTCTTCCTTTGTACTACCTCACACAATGTTAAGAAATAGTAGCTGCTTGATACATTTTTGTTAAAACTCATTTGGAAAGTTCAAACTGGATGTGATTAGTCAGTAAACATTTATTAAGCTCCTACTATATGCCACCTATTAGGAAAGCTGAGGCTAGTAAATCATTTGAGCTCTAAATTCTGAAGTACATTGTGCTAAGCCAATTGGATTTCCTCTCTAAGTTTGGTACTAATATGGGAATACTCTGAAGTGGCAGGTCACTAGGCTGTCAAAGGAAGGGCAGATCAGCCCAGTCAAAAATGAGCAAGTTAAAGCTTCCATAATAATCAGTAATGGCATCAGATCCATGAGTATCCATTGTATTTCCATCCTAAGTGAGATAGGAAGAGCCAGCTTTGAAGAAAACAAAAACAAAACAACAAAATCCAAACTAAACCAAAATAAAAAAAAAGTGTAAGAAAAGAAGAGGAGTTTATTATGCAGGTAAATCTAATAAACATTAAGATGATTTACATTCCCAGATTTCTTAATATAAGGATTACACATACAGTTTCTAGACATAAGAACACAATACCCTTCTAGCAATAATTTTGAATTATATTCTCCTAGAGAAAAAATTTGAATTGTACCTCAGGTATTTTGCCAGAAGTTATGTTTCTGATATTGAGATTCCTGACCTTTCCCCAAGGGTCTCCAGGTGCAGGAGGGCTCAGACTAGAGCAGATAGTGGTCTCTGAGATCTAAGTTTTCAGAGAGAAAGATTTCATCCTTCTATTTCATTGCTCTTTGAGGGACAAATATCTACCAGCAGTCTTCCTTATAAATGGCATTTCTTATACCCTGATTTTAAGGGGGGGGGGAAAGGATGGAAATGAGTGAAATGTAACTTAAAGAGAAACTCAAAATAAAAATTATATTTGTTGAAACTTATTCTTCATTCCTTTGACACTGACTACTTTTCTTTGTTCTTTATCACTAAATCTATGATCCCAAGACCCTTTACTCACACTGTTCCCTTTTCCTGGGATGCCCTTCTACTGTATTCCACCTCTATATAGGACTTTCTGTCCAATAATCATTCTCAAGTCACAGATTCAAGCTGCTCCCTTTTATAAAACCACTTCTGATTTACCTAGGTGAAAATACCTCCACACTTGTATAATATTTTGAAAATATCCTTAATTGTTTCACCCTGTCTTTTCAACCTTAGTCCTGGATTGAGTTCAGGTGCCAGCTCTTCCGTGAAGCTATAAACTATCTTTCTAGCTTTGAATTTCTTATGGCCTTATTTAACTTTTCTCATTTAATTTTATACATGGCTTAACTATTCTGCTAAGCTGTAAAATCCTTGATATTAAGAGTTGTCAGGCTTTTTTCTTTTTTTTTTTTAATAACTGATGCCTTGCTGAGTGCCTTGAACATAAATAGGCTTAATATTTGTTAAATTGAAGATAAGATCAGCAAGGATCAAATTAAGCTATTCAGAAGCTAAAATCTGCTTTTAGTAGTTTTTCAGAACACCAACTCAAGTAGCTTAGAATTTAGCTCTCCAAGGGGTACTTTCTTAGTCCTAGGAAAATAGCATCTTGCCTTTGTACAAATTTTTCTCATATTGATGAATCAAACTGCCAGTCAAATCCATGCATGCATAGCTATGTAATTTATACTAGCCCTAGTATTCCCATTAAGTGATAGCTATTATAAGCAGAATGTTTTTTATGACACAGAAAGTTGGTGACTGGGAATTTCCTTAACAAAAAAAAGAGTTGAGGTTAAAGAAATTCCCATGTAATAACATGAACTGAAAACTCTTAACAAGTGATAGGAATTGGATAATGGCTGCCTCAAAGATATTCTAAATAGTTATTGTTACATAAGAGTGGTCCCAGTATTAATAAAGAAATGTAAATGTGGCCTCTCAGATTAAAGAGAAGATGAGGTGTCAGTTCCTTCAATAACCCACACATACCACCAATTCCAATGGCCTTTATACTTTGTGGTTTTTTACCTCTTTGTAACTTTTAATTCTTTTGACCATACCCTTCTTCCAGTTATTCCTTTCTCCAGCAGTTATCACTTTCCTAGCTCTGCTACTTCTACCACTGCTACTGCACTAGTTCCTGATCTTCTCCACTTTCTTTATTTTTTTTGGAGGGAAGGGGAGGCATTTGAAGTTAAGTGATTTGCCCAAGATCACACATAAACATTTATCACTAAATTTATGATCTCAAAATCCTTTGTTCGGGAGCCAAAATGGCAGAGTGAAGACACAGCTCTCTGTGTCCTCCTCTGACCTCTCAAATCAACAGCAGATTAAGCCTCTGAACTGATTTTTAAGTCAAAGAACCCAGAAATATTTGGACTAAAACACATTCCTTGCAGAAGGTACCTTTGAAGAGCTCCACAGCAGGTCTGTTTCAGTCAGACAGGGGGTCGAGCAGTTTGCTGGGTGTAGCTCTGGGAGACAGGGCAGGAAATCGGGCAGGACTCAGTGTGGCAGATTCTGAACACCTGGGGAGTCTATCTGAGGCCCTTGGGACACTCAGCCCTGATTGTGGGCAGGTGCTCTGGCAGATCTGCCTCTTGTAAAAGGTAGATTGTAACCCATTGCAAACAATGGTTCCAGTCCAGAGAGCCCAGCACCGGAAGTTAATTAGCGGAAGTGACCCAGGCCAAATTACCACAGCTGCCAATTCTCTGCTTTGTACAGACCCCAAGCTTTTTAAAAAATGAGTAAGAAACAGAAGATAGTTCTCACCAAAGACAGCTTTTATGGAGAGAAAGAAGGGCAGAGCCCCAGATCCTGAGGTTCCTATACTCAAGTAGCTTAGAATTTAGCTCTCCAAGGGGTACTTTCTTAGTCCTAGGAAAATAGCATCTTGCCTTTGTACAAATTTTTCTCATATTGATGAATCACACTGCCAGTCAAATCCATGCATGCATAGCTATGTAATTTATACTAGCCCTAGCATACACAGAGCAACTCCAGAGGAAGCCACAAAGGGAGACATGAGCTGGTCCCCGTTTCACAAGGCTTTCCTGGAAGACTGCATAAAGAATCTCAAAAGAGAGTTAGAGGAGAAATGGGGAAATGAATTGAGAACAGTGCAAGAAGCCCTCCAAAAGAGATATGATAAAAACATCAATTTACTGAAAAACAAAATTGGTGAAATGGAAAAAGACAACAATGCACTGAAAAACAAAATAGGTACAGTGAAAAAAGTATGCAATGAACAAATTGGCCAGTTACAAAAGGAGCTAAAAAAGGTAACTGAAGAAAATAATTAAATTAAAAGTTAGAATCGAACAAATGGAAGTGAATGACTCAATAAGACTTCAAGAATCAAAGAAAAAGAAAAAAATGAAAAAAATAGAAAAAAAATGAAATATCTCCTAGGAAAAACAACAGATTTGGAAAATATATCTACGAGAGACAATCTAAGGATTTGGACTTCCTGAAAGACATGATGAAAAAAAGAATCTAAAAACTATGTTTCAGGAAATCTTGAAAGAAAACTGTCCTGATGTTTTAGAATCAGAAGGCAAAATCACCATCAAAAGAATTCCCCGATTACCTCCTGGAAGAGACCCCAAAATTAAATCCCCAAGGAATATTATGGCTAAATGTCAGGACTATCACACCAAGAAAAAGATGTTGCTAGCATTTAGAAGGAAACAATTCAAATACCAAGGAACTGTAATTAGAATCACAAAAGATCTGTCAGCCTCCACATTGAAGGATCAAAGGGCCTGGAACCAGATATTCCAAAAGACAAAGGAACGTGGATTACAGTCAAGAATAGCCTATCCAGCTAAAATGACAATTATCTTTCAGGAAAGAAGATGGACATTTAATGATACAGATGAATTTCACCTATTTCAAATGAAAAGACCAGATCTGAACAAAAAATTTGACCTCCAAACACAGAACTCAAGAGAAGCATAAAAAGGTAAAAAGGAAAGAACTCTTGAGAATTATATTTCTATTATAGGTATACTTAAAGAATGGGGATATAATTTGATATTACTTGGATAATATGAAAAAGAAACTAGAGGTGTAAAGACTATCATACTGGGGAAAAGAGGGAAAAGGTGTAAAATAAGGTTAAAAAAAGGAGGTAAAATAAGGTAAAATCTCATGAAGAGGCAAAGAAAACCTAATATAATTGAGAGAAAGAGGGGAGGTTGATGAGCATTGTGTAAATCTTTCATCAGATTGGGCTCTAAAAGAGTATATCAGACATATTTGGTTTCACAGAGAAACTTGTCCTTCCTTATATGGAAGCGGGAGGGAAAGGAGGAAAAGAAAGGGATAGACTAATAGAAGGGAAAATAGAAGAATCAGGGGAAAGGAGTAAAAAAAGGGGAGGGGCTCTAAAGTGGGGAGGACTGTTTGGGGAAGGTGGTCATCAAAAGCAAAATATTGGGGAGAGGGGAAGGGAAAAAGGGGAAAGGAAAGAGAAAAACATAACTTGGGTAAATAAGATGGCAGGAAATACAGAGTTAGTTATTTTAACTGTGAATGTGAATGGAATGAACTTTCCCATAAAGCAGACTGGATTAAAAACCAGAATCCAACAATATGTTGTTTACAAGAAACACATCTAAAGCATAAAGATACATACAGTGTGAAGTTAAAAGGCTACAGCAGAATCTATTAGGTAAACAAAAAAAGTAGGAGTAGCAATCCTGATCTCAGATCAAGTAAAAGCAAAGATAGATCTAATCAAAAGAGATAAAGAAGGAAACTATATTTTACTAAAGGGTACCATAGATAATGTAGCAATATCAATACTATATCAATACTAAATATATATGCACCAAGTGGTATAGCATCCAAATTGCTAGAGAAATTAAGAGAAATGCAAGAAGAAATAGACAGCAAAACTATACTAGTGAGGAATCTCAACCTTGCTCCCTCAGAATTAGATAAATCAAACCACAAAATAAATAAGAAAGAAATTAGGAAGTTAAACAAATTGTTAGAAAAGTTAGGTATGATAGATCCTTGGAGAAAATTGAATGGAGACAGTAGGGAGTTTACTTTTTTCTCTGCACTTCATGGAACTTATACAAAAATTGACCATCTGTTAGGGCATAAAAATCTCAAAATCAAATGCAGAAAAGCAGAATTAGTAAATGCATCTTTTTCAGCTCATGATGCAATAAATAGCACATGTAATATAAGACCTGGAGAAAATAGACCAAAAGTTAATTGGAAATTAAATAATCAAATCCTAAAGAATGAATGGGTAAAAGAGCAAATCATAGACACAATCAATAATTTCATCCAGGAAAATGACAATAATGAGACAACATACCATAATTTATGGGATACAGCCAAAGCACTTATAAGGAGTAATTTAATATCTCTAGATGCTTACCTGCATAAAATAGAGAAAGATAAGATCAATGAATTGGGCTTACTATTAAAAAAACTAGAAAAAGAACAAATTAAAAACCCTCAATTAAATACCAAATTGGAAATTCTGAAAATAAAAGAGATTAATAAAATTGAAAATAAAAAACTATTGAATTAATAAATAAAACTAAGAGTTGGTTTTATTAAAAAAACAACAAAATAGATAAGCCTTTAGTTAATTTGATTAGAAAAAGGAAAGAGGAAAATCAAATTGTTACTCTCTCCTCTACTGAAGAGGAAATTAGAGTATAATAAGGAGTTACTTTGCCCAACTTTATGCCAATAAGGTTGATAATCTAAATGAAATGGAGGAATATCTACAAAAAATAGAGATTGCCCAGGTTAACAGAAGAGGAAATAAATTATTTAAATAGCCCCATTTTAGAAAAAAGAAATAGAACAATCAACTCCCTAAGAAAAAATCTCCAGGGCCAGATGGTTTTGCACGTGAATTCTACCAAACATCCAAAGAAAAATTAATTCTAATACTATATAAACTATTTGAAAAAATAGGGAAAGTTAGGTATACTACCAAATTCCTTCTATGATACATATATGGTGCTGATAGCTAAATCAGGTGGGGGGAAAACAGAGAAAGAAAACTATAGACCAATAACCCTAATGAATATTGATGCAAAAATTTTAAATAAGAAAATAGCAATGAGATTACAGAAAGTCATCCCCAGGGTAATGCACTATGATCAAGTAGGATTTATACCAGGAATTCAGGGCTGGTTCAATGTTAGGAAAACTTCAGCATAATCAATTATATTAATAACCAAACTAACAAAAATCATATGATTATCTCAATAGATGCAGAAAAAGCATTTGATAAAATCCAACACCCATTCCTATTAAAAATACTAGAGTATAGGAATAAATGGGCTTTTCCTTAAAATGATTAGTAGCGTCTACTTAAAACCATCAGCAAGCATCATATGTAATGGAGACAAACTACAACCATTCCCAATAAGATCAGGAGTGAAACAAGGCTGCCCACTGTCACCATTACTATTTAATATTGCATTAGAAATGTTAGCTTTAATTTGTAACATAAAGCTATGTAAGGGTTAATGTTGAAGAATTACCCACACATATGTTATGCAAATAAAATTTAAAAAAATAAAATTAAAAAAAATACTACTAACTAAAAAAAAAAAGAAAAGAAATGTTAGCTTTGGCAGTAAGAGAAGAAAAAGAGATTAAAGGAATTAGAGTAGATAATGAGGAAACCAAATTATCACTCTTTGCAGATGACATGATGGTATACTGAGAGAACCCTAAAGACCCAACTAAAAAATTGGTACAAACAATTCACAACTTTAGCAAAGTTGCAGGATACAAAATAAATCCACATAATTCAGCAGCATTTTTTATATATTACTAACAAAGTTCAACAGCAATATATACAAAAAAGAAATTCCATTCAAAATAACTGTTAGTAGTATAAAATATCTGGGAATCTATCTGCCAAGGAAAAGTCAGGAACTATATGAACTAAACCTCAAAACACTTTTCACACAAATAAAGTCAGACCTAGTCTATTGGAAAAACATCAAGTGCTCATGGGTAGGCCGAGCGAATATAATAAAAATTACAGTATTACCCAAACTAATTTACTTATTTAGTGTCATACCAATCAAACTCCCAAGAAATTATTTTACAGATCTAGAAAAAATAGTAGCAAAGTTCATTTGGAAGAACAAAAGGTCAAGAATTTCAAGGGAATTAATGAAAAAGAAAAGGCTGATGGAGGTGGCCTTGCTGTACCAGATCTAAAACTATACTATAAAGCAGCAGTCATCAAAACCATTTGGTACTGGCTAAGAAATAGAGTAGTCGATCAGTGGTATAGGATAGGATCACAGGACAAACTAGGCAATAACTATATCAATTTAGTGTTTGATAAACCCAAAGATCCCAGCTTGTGGGATAATTGCTCACTATTCTACAAAAACTGCTGGGAAAATTGAAAACTAGTGTAGAAGAAATTAGGGCTTGACCCACACCTAACACCACATACCAAGATAAGATCTAAATGGGTTCATGATTTAGATATAAAGAATGATATTATAAGCAAATTAGAGGAACATAGGATAGTTTACCTCTCAGACCTGTGGAGATGGAATAAATTTATGTCCAGAGAAGAATTGGAACTCTTAATTGAACACCAGAGAGATAATTTTGACTATATTAAGTTAAATTTTTTTGTACAAACAAAACTAATGCAGACAAGATTAGGAGGGAAGCAATAAATTGGGAAATCATCTTTACATTTAATGGTTCTGATAAAGGCCTCATTTCTAAAATATATAGGGAATTGTCTCATATGTATAAGAATTCAAGCCACTCTTCAATAGATAAATGGTCAAAGGATATGAACAGACAATTTTCAGATGATAAAATTAAAACTATTTGTAGTCATATGAAAAGGTGCTCCAAATCACTATTGATCAGAGAAATGCAAATTAAGACAACTCTGAGGTACCACTACACCTGTTAGATTGGCTAAAACGACAGGAAAAGATAATGACGAATGTTGGAGGGGATGTGGGAAAACTGGGACACTAATACATTGTTGGTGGAGCTGTGAATGGATCCAACCATTCTGGAGAGCAATTTGGAGCTATGCTCAAAAAGTTATCAAACTGTGCATACCCTTTGACCCAGCAGTGTTTCTATTGGGCTTATATCCCAAAGAGATCTTAAAGGAAGGAAAGGGCCCCACATGTGCAAGAATGTTTGTGGCAGCCCTTTTTGTAGTGGCTAGAAACTGGAAACTGAATGGATGCCCATCAATTGGAGAATGGCTGAATAAATTATGGTATATGAATGTTATGGAATATTATTGTTTTGTAAGAAACGACCAGGAGGACGATTTCAGAGAGGCCTGGAGAGATTTGCATGAATTAATGCTGAGTGAAATGAGCAGAACCAGGAGATCATTATACACAGCAACAACAATAACACATGATGATCAATTCTGATGGACATGGCTCTCTTCAACAATGAAATGCTCCAAACCAGTTCCAATTGATCAGTGGAGAAAGCCATATACACCTAGAGAGACGGATATGAAATGTGGACCACAACATAACATTTTCATGCTCTCTATTGATGTTTGCTTGCATTGGTTTTCCTTTCTCAGATTTTTTTCTTCTATATATGATTTTTCTTGCATAGCAAGATAAGTGTGGAAATATGTGTGTCTGTATATATATATATACATATATGTGTGTGTACATGTATATATATATATATATATTCCAGTTGTCAAGTTTTTTTTAACATAATTAACATGTAGTGGACTTCCTGCCATCTAGGGGCAGGGAGGGGACTAGGGACTACAAAAACAATTTGTAACAGAAAGCTTTGTAAGGGTCAATGTTGAAGAACAACCCATACATATGTTTTGCAAATAGAAAGCTTTAATAAAAAAAATCCTTTGGTCACACTGTTTCCTTTTCCTGGAATGCCCTTCTTCTGTATCTCACCTTTATTCAGAGCTTCCTGCTCAATAATCATTCTCAAGCCACAGATTCAAGCTGCTCTCTTTTATAAAACCATCTCTGATTTCTGTAGGTGAAAATATCTCCACACTTGTATAATATTTTGAAAATATCCATAATTATTTCACCTTGTCTTTTCTTAGTCTAGATAGTAGGAAGCTAGGAAGTCATGCTTTCTTTTCTCCTTCCATTTATTCCTTTCTTTTTCCTTCCTCCCTCCCAGCTTTCCCCTCCTTTTATCTCTCTTTCATTCCTTCCGCTCCTGTTCTTCCTGGGAAGCTAGAAAGTATTAAGTGTCTAAAGTTGAATTTACACTCAGTTCCTCCTGACAGCAGGGTCAATGTTCCAAACACTGCCCTTCCCCCCACCCCAGCTTCTTAATGTGGATGTTTCCCATAGACCTGTTCTTGGTTCTTCTCTCTCTTAATACTATGTCTATTGTCAATATCCTTCTCTTTCAATTTTAACTACCACCTCTATGCAAATGACTTCTGAATCTCTTATGGCAAATCCTTTTTGAGCTTCACATGTCTTAACAGAATATTTTCCACTTGCATGGTCCTTCATCTCAAACTCAACTCGCCCAGAACAATTCATTATCTTTCACTATAACTTTCCTTCACTATTTTCACATGCTGCTGAATCAAGCTAGGAAAAAAAATATCAAAACTATGCTGAGATGGAGCCAAGATTGCAGAATAAAGGTAGCAACTTATATGTGCTTTTCTAAATTCTAAAAACAACTTTAATACCTCAAAATGAATTCTAGAACATTAGAACCAACAAAAGGACAGAGTGAAACAATTTTCCAACCCAAAGATCACCTAGATGGTTGACAGGAAATATCTGTAATCTGACAGAGTACAGTCCAGCACAGGCCATTCTTGAGGAAGCCGGTAGCCAACTAGTAGCCTTGGGAAGTTAGCAGTTGCCCTTGAGGTGACTTGAATCATCATTGGCTACTTCTGGAGCTCTAGTCCACATGTGGTAAGGGGTCAGTTAACTATCTGAAAGAGATTACCAAGGATGCTTTGCTGACACTGGGTGCTGGACTCTATTGTATTGCCTTTACAGGGATCCAGGCCACAGTCTCAGGGGAGAAGGTAGCATACTAGAATTTGAAGCTACAGGGAAATGGAGATTCTTGTCACAGTTACAAGATGAAAAAATGTACTTGTGGTTGTTCACAGGCTAGGGCACAGACAAGAAAAGCAATGGTTATGCCTCTCCCTAGAACATACCACTTTAAGGGAGCTGAACTTACAGGTCTCCAGAATTAGCTCCACCAATATGAACATAAGAAACCTGAAGTTTGGGACAGTGTCCCTTCTAACCCAGGAGCAAAGCCCAATTTTAACATGAAGTTAAAAGTTAAGAAACAGGCTAGAGGGGCAGATAGTTGGTGCAGTGGATAGAGCACCAACTCTGAAGTAAGGAGGACCTAAGTTCAAATTTGGCCTCAGACATTTACTACTTTCTAATCTATGGGACCCTGGGCAAGTCACTTAGCCCCAATTGCCTCAGAAAAAAAAAGGAAAAAAGAAATAAGCTTGAAAAATAAAAATAGGATGGAAAAATTAAAAAAAAACTGACCATATAAAGTTGCTATGGTGATACAGAAGATGAAAAAACAAACTCAAATGAGGACAACAATGTCAATGATTGTGAAGCAAGAAATTAATGAAAAGATAGTCAATATCTTGATGAAGGAAACAAAGAAATGGGGAAAGATGCAAAAAAATAAATGATGAAAACAACTCCTCAAAAAGTTGACTTGACCAAATTGAAAAGGTACAAAAATTCACTGAAAAAATTATTTCCAAAAAATTAGAATTGATCAAGCAGAAGCTAATGATTCCTTGAGACATCAAGAAACAATAAAATGAAACCACATGAATGGCAAAAATGGAAGAAAATATGAAATATCTCTTTGGAAAAGAATTGAACTGAAAAATAGATCAAGGAGAGATAATTTAAGAATTATTAGGCTATTTGAAAGCCATGTTTAAAAAAAAGAGCCTAGACATCATATTTCAAGAAATTATTAAAGAAAAATGCCCTGATATCTTAGAAGCAAAGGGTAAAATAGAAATCCTAAAAAGCTACCAAAATGAAAATTCCCAAGAATATTACAAAATTCCAGAGCTCCTAGGTCAAGGAGAAAATATGGCAAGAAGCCTGAATGAAAAAATTCAAATATCACGAAGCCATAATCAGGACAACACAAGATTTAGCTGCTTCTACAAAATGTTTGGAATGCTTGCAATATGAAGTTTCAGAAGGCAAAGGATTACAAACAAGAATCACCAGAAGAAGTAAGTATAATCCTTTACGGGAAAATGGATATTTAATGAAATAGAAGTGTTTCAAGCATTCCTAATCAGAGCTGAACAGAAAGTTTGATTTTTAAATATAAGACTTAAAAGAAGCATAAAAGGTAAGAGAGAAATCATAAAGGATTCAACAAAGTTAAAAACTTTGCTTACATTCCTACTGCTTACATTCCTACATGGAAAGATAATACTTGTAACTCCTAAGAACTTTATTATTATTAGAACAATTAGAAGGAGTGTCTCTAGACAAAGGGCACAAATATGAATTGGCTATAAGGGGATGATAGCAAAAAAAAATAAGAAAATAAGAAATATGGATGCATTGGGAGAAGGGGGAAGGAAGGTATAAAAGAGGCACAATAGAATTTTTTCAGTGAAAGGAAAAATGGTGATGGTGAGCAATGCTTGAAAACCTTATTCTCATCAGAATTAACTGAAAGAGGGAATAATATACACACTCATTTGAATATAGAAATCCATATTACTCTGCAGGGAAGTAGCAGAGATTGGGGACAAGAGAAGGTGAAGACTTAGAGAAGGTAATATAGAGTGGGGGAGGTGATAGTCAGAAGAAGAAAACGAAGATGGATGGGAAAATGCAGTTAATAATCATAACTGTGAAAGTTAATGGGATGAACTCATCCATAAAACAGAAGTGGATAGTAGAGTACATTAAAAAAATCAGAATCCTACAAAATGTTTACCAAAAAATAAATAAAAAATCAACACACATTTGAAACAAAGAAACAGATTAAAGGTCTAGAAAATTTATTATGCTTTAGCTGAAGCAAAAAAGGAGTTGCAATCATGATCTCAGACAAAAGGAAAATTAAAAAAGATAAGTAAGAAAACTATATCTTGCTAAAAAGTACCATAGACAACAAAGTAGTATCAGTACTAAACATATATGCATCACATAAATGTTATAGCATCCAAATTTCTAAAGAAAAAAATTAAAGAGTTGTAGGGAGGAAATAGACAATAAACTTATGGTACTAGGGGACCTCAACTTTTCCACTTAGAACTACATAAATCTAACCCCCAAAATAAATAAACAAGAAAGAAGTTAAGGATGTCAATCTTTGCAGTCAACATGATGGTTGACCTATAGAGAACCTTAGAGAACAATTAAAAATTAAGATAATTGACAAGTTTAGCAAAGTTGCAGAATAGAAAATAAACCCATATAAATCATTAGCATTTTTATATATTACCAACAAAGTTCAGCAGCAAGAGATAGAAATAGAATTTTCATTTAAAATAACTCTATGGGGAGTTGGGGGGAAAATTTGTAACAGAAAGCTATGAAGGGTTAATGTTGAAGAATTACCCATACATATGTTTTGCAAATAAAATAAAATTAAAAAAAAAAGACCAAGGTCTCCAAGTGCATCCATGGCCATTCTCCAGTCCTCCTATATCTGGTCACTGGACCCAAATGGTTCCAAAGGACAAAGTGAAGTTGGGGACCTTGCACAATCCTCCCTTACTCAAATCTAATTCATTTCCATGTCACCTCTCTGATGTCATGATCCTCTTCCAGAATAAAGGACATTCTTAGCCCACAGTAGGAGCTTAATAAGTGCTTTTCAATTTATATAAAGACATTTTGGGGGTTTACCTACTTATCAAAGCAGATTGTAGAGTCATAGAAGTTTGAATGCTGGAGCATTCATTATGATAAAGGTATGATAAAGCTGGTTTCAGTGCTTTGTGGTGAAGTAGAATTTGATTACAATTAATATGAAAGTAAGAAATGACAGATGAAATCACAGGAAATTATATTGCAATGACTGCATTTTATTTAGGTCACTAGGTGGATACAATAAAAAGTCATAAAAATAAATAAATAAATATAAATAAAATAACTCTAAACACCACAAAATACTTAGGAATCTACCTGTCAAGCCAAATCTAGGAATTAAATAAACATAATTATAAAACACTTTGTACACAAATAAAATTAGATCTAAACAATTGGAAAAATATTAATTGTTCCTAGATAGACCAAAGCCAATATAATAAAAATGACAATTCCACCTAAATTATTCCATGCCATACCAATAAAATAACCAAAAATTATTTTATAGAGCTAGAAAAATAAGAATAGGATTCATCTGGAAGAGCAAAAGAGCAAGAATATCAAGGGTATTAATTGAAAAGTGAAGGATGGAAATCTAACATTATCAGGTGTCAAACTATACAAGAAAAGTGTTAATCATGAGAATAATTCACTACTCAGTTAAAAATAGAATGATTGATCAGTAGAATAGATTGAGTGTACAATGCTTAGAAATAAATGGCCATAATAATCTAGTGTTTGATAAGCCTGAAGAGCCAAGATTTTGGAGCAAGACTTGCTATTTGACAAAAAATCCTGTGGAAAACAGTGTGAATAAACTTGGCATAGATCTCAGTTTCATACTACATACCAAGTTTGATAAGGTCATGATGAATCCATGATTTAGACATAAATGGTGATACAAGCAAATTAGAGGAGTGTGGGGAAACAATTACCTGTCAGATACATGGATACATGTAAGAGATAGGGAGAATCATGAAAAATGAAAAAATAAAATAAAAAATGAAAAAAATAAAATGGATAATTTTGATTACATTAAAAAGATTTTTCACAAATAATACCAATTCAGATTAGGTGGAAGGAAGGAAAAAACTAGGAAAAAATTTTATAGCATTTTTTTATAAAGTTCTCATTTCTCAGATATACAGGCAACTAAAACAAAGTTATGAAAATAGGAGTTATCTCCAAATGATAGTCAAAGAATTTGAACAAGCAGCTTTTAGAAGAAATAAAAGCTACCCATAGTCACATAAAAATGCTCTAAATTATTAATAATTAGAAAAATGCAAATTAAAACACTTGTGAGGTAATATCTTGCATCCACAAGATTGAATAATGTTCTAGAAAAGGGAAATGAGAAATGTTAGAGGGGATATAGAAAAATAGGTACTTTAATGCAATGTTGGTGGAATTGTAAACTGATCCAAAAGACTATAAAACTGCTCAAAGGGTTATAAAACTATGTCTACCTTTTGATTCAGCAGTACCAATAATAAATCAGGAGATCAAAGAAAAAAGAAAAACCCTATATATGCAAAAATATTTGTATTAAATCTTTTTGTGGTGGCAAAGACTTAGAATTTGAGGGGAATGGTTGAACAAATTGTGGTATGTGATTATGATAGAATATTATCATGATATTGAGAAATAAGGAAGGGAAACCTAAAAAGACTTACATGAATAGATACATGGTGAAGTAAAAGAAACAGGAGAATATTGTACATAGTAACAGCAAAATTGTTTTGTAAAGAATTGTAAATGACTGAACTATTCTCAGCAATGCAGGGATTGAAGATAATCCCAAAGGACTATGAAGAATACTATTTGCCTCTAGAGAAAGAACTGATATTGTTTGAATACAGACTGATGTATGCTTTTTTAAAAATTATTTTCCTTGAATCTTTTTGTATAAATAATTAATATGGAAAAATTTGACATAATTGCACATGTATAACCTATATCTGATGGTTCACCATATCATGGAGGAAAGGGAGGAATAGAATTTGGAATTCAAAAATGTAAATAACTGTTAAAAATTGAAAAAAACAAAGAAATAAGGAAGGGAATGCTTTCAAACAAAACTCATATGTTCTGATGCCAAGTGAAGAGATCAGAACCAGGAGAATGTTTTTCATAGTAATAGAACTATTGTAACTATATGTTAACAGTGAATGACTTAGTTACTCTAAACATGATCACAATTCCCAAGGACTCACGATGAAAAATGCTATACATATTTAGAGAGAGAAATGATGAATTCTGAATACAGATTGAAGCATAATTTTATTTTTTTCTACCTTTCTTTTGGCAACATGGCAGCTAAGCGGCATAGTGGATAGGATGCTGGACCTGGAGTCGCTCATCTTCCTCAGATACTTACTGGCTATCTAATTCTGGTCAAGTCACTTAACCCTGTTTGCCTTAATTTCCTCAGCTGTAAAATAAGCTGGAGAAGGAAATGGAAAACCACTCCAGTATCTTTGCCAAAAAAAAAAACCAAAAACCCAAATGGGGTCACAGAGACAGACATGACAAACAACTAAGCAACACTTCACATGAATCATTAATATCATAGTGCTCAATGAGGGGAGAAGGGGGCTGAAAGGAGGGAGAGAATTTCTAACTGAAAATTATTTTAAATAAATGTTTAAGAAATAAATTATAATATTTTTAAAAGCTATCAAAAGGTTAAGAAGATTGAAGACTGAAAAAAAAGCCATTGGATTTGAAATTTAAGAGATAATTAGAATTTTGGAGAGAGCAGTTTCTGATGAAATATGCAGTCTGAAACCAGATTCCAAAGGATATAAATAGGATAAATAGGATATAAAATAAAAAGTGTTCTCTTTATTATTCAAAACCCTTGATAATCTGGTCCTTTCCCACTTTTCCAGTATTTGTGTATCTTATTCACCCTCACTTACTCTGGGTTCGAGCAACACTGGCTTCCTTGCTGTTTCTTACCTAATACACTCTATTCTCCTTCGTTGGCCGTTTTCACTGACCATTTCCCATGCCTGAAATTTTCTTCCACTTCATCTCTATCTCCTTTCTTCCCTGACTGCCTTTGAATCCCAGCTAAACTCTGATTTTGCTTGGGGGACCAAAATTTTCAGTTTCACTCCTGACTTTTCCAGTTTCCTCTAAACTGGCTGAATGCCAGCCAGGATACTGGCTTTAAAGATCTAATAAAAAGCTTTAAGCAGTCACTGTATAATATCAGAAGATGGAGATTGAAGGGGTGAAGAGATCTGGAGCTAGGAAAACGAGAGGAGAATTCCTAGAGAGTCCCGGAAATAACTCATGCTTCAGCAAGGATTGGTTTGGTATTTGTTTAGCCTGACCATTGTTCCTGTCTGGAATTCTGTTCTTTACCTCATTTCCCTCAAAACCGAGTGCACTCTTCTTCCCAGTTTACCCGTGTTAGGTGAGTTGGTCCGGGAAATGGAGTCTGTCCAGCCCCATGGGTTTCCACATCTATCGGCTGGGAGGGAGTGGATTTAGAGCATTCACCTTCCTATTCTCCACAGGCCTGGATGCAGGAAGTGCTGTGGGGAAGGATGTTGTGACTGCATTGAAGCCCAGAAAGCCCAAGTAGATATCTGCCCAGGGGCGATTATGGAACCAGCTGGGGTTGATCAGTGAACCTCCTGAAAAGAAAGCAGTAATTACAAAGAAGCTGCCTTGCTTCTTCAAGATTAGGCTATGCTAGATTAATCTCTTTTCCTTTTTAGACAGTTAGTTATTATGCTAGTACATTATGGAAATGCTACCAATACAGTTTACCTAGATTTTAGAAAAGTCAAGACAAAAGTTGTTCTGATCAGTCTGAAGAGATGTGAGCTAGAAAGTAGTGCAATTAGGCAGATTCAGAACTAATCAAGGTATAAACATTAAATGGTTAAATATAAACTTAGAAGTTCTCTATTTGAAACTTTCATATGTTTCAGAGAGATCCAAGGACAGACAAAATATTTCTATTTGCTACTTTAACTGCTTCTACAATAGATAAAATGCTCTAAAAGTTCTAGGTAAAATCATAGTTTTCTATTTTTGGTTTATCAGGTAAATGGTTTACATGTCTAAATCACTGTTCCCTTAAAGTTACATTGGATTAATTGTTCTTATCTTCCCTGTCACAAAATGACTTTGTTTTCAGTAAATCACCTTTATGGCTGGGTATATATACCTGGTTATATAAATAAATTCTTGGCAGCTTTTGTCATTTCTCTATATTAATAGTAATTTTTGTAACTCAGGACTGATATCTGAAGAAGAGAAGTTTTCCTGCTGGAACAAGCTATTTCCTGAGCTATAAGAGTCTCTGATGGATACAAAATTAAAGGAGGCTGTAGCCTTGGGTGTGCAGGCTCTAGTGGGGCAGGAAGGGTTGCTAACGATGAAAATGAAGGAGGAACACTGCAGGGGCCAAGAATCCAGCCTGCAGAGAAATAATCCCCAGGAAAGGGAACTCTTCCGCCAACGTTTTCGTCAACTCTGCTATCAGGAGACACCAGGCCCTCGGGAGGCTCTGAGTCAACTGCAGATATTTTGCCATCAGTGGTTGAGACCAGAAATGCACACAAAAGAACGGATCCTAGAACTGCTGGTGCTAGAGCAGTTCCTGACCATCCTTCCTGAAGAACTCCATACTTGGGTGCAAGAACATCATCCAGAGAGTGGAGAGGCAGCAGTGATTCTGTTGGAGAATTTGGAAAGAGAGTTTGATGAACCAGATCATCTGGTGGGAAAAGAGAAAGGAGTTCTGCTGTGTGGAGAAGAAGGTATGTAGATCTTCAAGAAGGAAAAATTGGCAGGGAAAATTGCTTAAATTTCTAATTGGTTTTATGCATATTTTTATTTATATTTTATCTCTCACAAGTTAAATAAAAATTCCACTTACTTCTTTTGTCCTTTATATCTCAGGAATGCTTTTAGAAGCTGCATATAGAAAGGTAAAAACAAAAACAACAACAACTATATAGCCCCTGTATGAATGAATTTCATTCAATTTACTAGGGATAAGACATTCACACAAATAAATATGATACAAGTAGAATGTGATGACAAATTTGAGGAGAGAGAGATCATTTTTCTGTAAGTTAATTGGACAGTTTCCTGTAACATTGCACTTGCTTTGAAGAAAGAATGATTTTCCATAAGTGGAAATGTGAAAGGAAGTATTTTTATGGAACAATGCCTACTCTGTACACGTGCACAATGAGACTAGAGAACAATCAGTCAATAAACAATTGTTAAGCTGCTATTATGTGCCAGGCACTATGCTTAGCATTGGAAATTCAAATAAAGACAAAAGACTTTCTCTACTTTCAGGGGGCTCATAGTCTAATAAGGGAAGACAACACATTTTAAAAAATGATAACAGGAAGGTGAAGGAAAAAGAAATGCAACAATGATCATTGGTTCTGGAGACAGGAACTGAAACTATAGGAGGAAAATATGCTTTCTAATTCAGAGGTTTCTTTAAAAGATGTCTATGAAATGGATGTCTGATATTATGGAACTGACAGCTCTAAAACAAGATTCTAGGGATAATCATGATTGGAGATTTGAGAAAATGGCAAAAAAGCTTGTCCTATTACTACCTTGATGCTATTTCCCCAATTTTGTCATCTAATATGTGAAAATCTGGAGAGAGAGTGAGCTTTTAAAAATAACAAACTTGACTGGTTAGCAAGAGAAAAATAAACAAGTTAATGAAATTTTAGAATAATGACAGTTGTGAAATTCCATCTGCTGGGAGAACTTAGAAACGATTTGCTTTAAAAAAATAATCTGAATCTATTGGAAGTCCTGGATGAGAATCATCCTTTATCTTTCTACAGGTATACAAAATGAGAAACCTTGCACATTAGCACCATAAAGTTAAATTTTCTCAGTCTGTATAGCCAGCTCCATGATGGAACAGCAAGGCAGAGTATGACATTTTGGGGGGCTTTTTTCTTAGGTAATTAGGGTTAAGTGACTTGCCCAGTGTCACACAGCCAGGAAGTGCTAAGTGTCTGAGACCACATTTGAACTCAGGTCCTCCTAACTTCACCTAGTTGCCCCTTGTATGCCATTTTAAAAAAATGATGGATATGGTAGATTGAATTTATTTCTCCTTCATGATCCCTATTTTAAGTACAATGAGATCATACCTTTGAGGTGCACCCCCAGCTTCTACCCCTTAAAAGTCTTCATAACCTAGCTATATAGGATTTCATCACCAGAAAGGCCAAATGTGCAGATCAATAAGTGAAACTTGAGTTGAAGAGGGAATAAGCATTTATAAACAATCTAATATGTGCCAGATGCTGTTTTAACTACTTTTTACAAACATTATCTTGTCTGATTGTCTTAACAGCTCTGTGAGATGGTTGCCATTATTATTCTCACCAGCCTGAGCTAGGTTTCTAGGGAACCAAAAGACCATGTGTCTGAATTACTTTGTTTTAAAAGGACTGGGGGACCACTAAACCTATAAGGCATTGTTATATACTATAGGCCAGGTTATAATCCCCTTGTATAAGGGGACCTAATTATACCAGGGGTCTCTTACTAGCTTCATGGAAACACCCCATTTTCTTTTGGAAGACAAACTTCCAAGGGAAGGAATTCCCTCATTCAGGTGGAGGTAGTCTACTCATCTGAATTTTGGGGTGACTGATCAGGAATGAATTATGGGCATATGTATCATGATTTCTTCAGTCAACTGCGCAGTTATAGTAGCTTCTATGCAGATTACTGTAGGTAAGATTAATGGAAGTCCTAGAATATATAGATCATAGAAGAGACAAAGAATCAGAGATTAGCCTGAAGAAAATTCACATTCTGAACACCCGTTAAAGTTTTTAAGGATACAGTAGATAGGGGGAACCCAAGTTATTCCAGATGCAGTCAGTAATAAGTTACTTAATTTTTTTGTTTCAAACATGTATGCCAAAAGAGCATTTTCATATATACAATGGAGCATAAAAAATTGTTGTAAATCTCTATTTGTAAACACTGACTTTATTAAAAAGCATATAATAAATTCTATTACATTAAAAATTTTGCTTTTTTATGATTTCTTTTGAAATTTTTTTCTGTTCTCTTCTGTGTATTAAAAACAACTGTTTCTTTTTTGGTATCATGACTAATAATCTCCTTTTTCCTTCTATCTTTTCCTCCCAAAATAAAAATGGAAAGAAAGGATTTTAAAAAACAAACATTGTGATAAATAAACTACACTCAAGCAAAACAAAACCACACAGTGTCAATGTCCAAAAATGTATTTTTCTGTATTATTTTGTCAGAAGGTGTATAACATGTTTCATCATAAGTCCCATGAAGACATGGCTGGCCATTCCAGTGATCAGGATTCTGAAGTCTCTCAAAATTATTTTCCTTTATAATGTGTTGTCCTGGTATAATTTATTTTTCTAGTTCTGATTCAAGTGAATCTATCAATCGATTAATAAACATTTATTAAGTTCCTTCTGTGTGTCAGAAACTGTTCTAAGGACTAGGAATAAAAGAGTTATAAGAAAAAGTAATAAAGTATTTTTAGAGAGGAAAAATTTTTAATTAATATCATACCTACAGATATCCCTATTCTAGTGATATGACGAAAATGTCAGTATCATTGATTAGAATATTTTAGTAGCATAGATTGAAATATGTTCCCTATCTTCATATTCATTGGCAGGTACAAAGTGGTTTACCCAGGTCTTAGGAAATTTGCATGCTTACATTATCACATAGTAAACCAAGTGTAATTGGGCAGTATTAAAACCAGTAATGCTTTAAGGATGATATTGTCATCATTGCAACCTTTTTCAATAGTTGGGTTAAAATAACTTGAAAAACAGACTTCAAAAACAACTTTAATCATCCATGCATTCTTATTTGAATACCAAAGAACTGAAAGCAATTGATAGTCATAGTCTCCCAGAGCAGGAGGATTTCCAGACCAATAAACAATATGGGTTTTAATTCAAAATCATCTTCTGTATTACTTCTCAATAAATGTATTAGAGGAACTTGAGAGATTTTTAAAACCATATATTTTTCTTAGAGGAAGAAATTCAGAGGCAGCTTGATGGTGCATTGGATAGACCACCAGCCCTGAAGTCAGGAAGATCTGAGTTCAAATCTGATCTCAGACACTTAATACTGCCTACCTGTGTGGCCTTGGGCAAGTCACTTAACCCCAATTGGCTCAGCCGAAAAGAAAAAAAAAAGAAGTTCTAGGAAGACTTTTTTTTTTTAAAGAATAAAGTGGTTTCATCAGCATTTAACAATTGTTGAACAGTATATTTAATTATTTTCTTCAAAACACTAGCTGCCATATTCTCATCTACCTTGGCTACTTCTCTGGTGATTTTAACATTATACATTTGATTTTTGATTTTTAAAATAATCAAACCAATACTTATAGTAAAAGTTTCTTCATTATCCATTTCATTTCTGTTTTCTTTCACTACCTTAAATACGCTTGAAACTTTTTTCTGAATTATTGCTCTAAGAGAAATGCATTTTTGATTGTTATCTTCAATCCATATAGTTAAAAGGTGCTCCATTTCTATCATTATAATCATCATAGTTGTTTTCAAATCACAAAAAGCTGATGTAACTTTGCCTTTCATTTTTATTTCAGCTATGTTTTATAATATTTCATAGTACAGATTCAAGCATTCCAACATCTCATCTTATTCTAGAAACTAAGTTTTTGTTCTAATGTAATAAAATTTTTATTCAAATGTAATAAAAAGCCTGTTTTTGTGTGTGTGTTGGTGTTGGTAATTTTTCCATCTGAGTTATTATTCCTTTTATCTTTCCAATTCTTCCAGAACTTAAAAAATTTTTTTTTGATTTTTATATTACTGGGATTTTTTCCACTATTCCTCTGCTGCCATCCCAGAAAACCATCACATATAACAAGCAATATTTTTATATCAAAAAAGAGGCAAATAATTAGCAAAACCAATCAATTTGTCAAAAATGTCTGAAAACATGTACATGTATTCCATGTCTTGTGGACTTTCCATCTTTTCAAAAGAGCAAGGCATAGATATCTTTTCATATCTCTTCTTTAAGGCCATGTCTGTTATTTTTAGTTTTGTTACATCAACTTTTGATTGTTCAATTGTTGTTGCTCTTTTCATTTACATTATTTTAATCATTGTTTATATTTTTGGTGCTTCTTACTTAACAAATTCATATTTATTTTATGTTATTTTTATAGCACAGAAATATTTTGTTACTTGTCACCATAATTTGCTATTTAAGTCATTATTTATTTGTAATTGAATCTATGTAAGTACTTTGTGGATTTTGGTGAGTTGATATGCACATATCTTAAAAATTTATATTTATTTTCAATGGGATTTCCCTATTCTTACATTTTGTTTTTATTATATAATAATACTGTTGATTTTTGTGAGGGTTTTCATAACTTGCATCTTTGCTAAAGCTATTAATTATCTCCATTACCATCTTTATTGATTCCCTAGAATTTTTTAAGTAAATAATCATATCAAGAGCTAAATATGTTTTATCTCCTCTTTACCCATTTTTATTCTTTCTTCCTTTTTTATTGCTATTGCTAGTGTCTCTGGAACTATATAAAATAATAGTAGAGAGAATTAGCATTCTGGTTTTCCTTTTATTTGTGGGGAAAGTTTCTAGTCTATTTCCATTGCATAAATTCAACTTCATCATGATGATTTTTTCTAGATAAATTGCTACAATTTGATTGAATTTTATTTTTAAAATTTTAAATTATTAATCATGCATTTTTATATGAAACAAAAATCAGAATAAAGAAAGAGTTAAAAAAAACCACTTAGAAGGTAGTAAGAAGGAACAGAGAGAAGGAAGGAAATTGAGTTTCCTAAGTTCTTTTATTTATTTTTCTTTTCTTTACATTTTTTAACATGCATTTTTTACAATTTTAGTTTCTAATTCTCTTCCTTCCTTAAGCCTTTCAACTACCCATTGTGAAGGCAAGTAATTTGATACCCATTATACATATGATGTCATGCAAAACATTTCTATATTAGCTATTTAGGGGGGAAAAGACAAGTAAGAGAAAGTAAAAAAAAAAAATATGCTCCAATCTGTACTCCTTGAAGGTGGGTAACATTTTTCATCATGAGTCACTGCATTATCAGACTAAGTCTTTATTGCTGTTCCTGTATACAATGTACTGCTAGTTTTGCTTACTTCACTTTGTGTGAATTCATTTTCATCTTACCAGGTTTTTCTGGAACCATCTCCTTCATCACTTCTTATAACACAATAGCATTGCATCACAGTCAGATTCCATAACTTGGGTCTTTTCAAAAATAAGGTGATTCAGGGCGATTCCAATTGGCTTGTGATAGAGAGAGCCATCTGCATATGCAGAGAAAATTATGAAGACTGAATATGGATCACAACATAGCATTTTCACCTTTTATGTTGTTGTTGTTTACTTGTTTGTTTTTTCTTTCTCATTTTCCCCTTTTTATTTGATTTTTCTTATGCAGAATGATTAATGTGGAAATATATTTAGAAGAATTATACATATTTAACCTATATTGGATTACTTGCTGTCTAGGAGAGGGGGGAGGGGAGGAAAGAGGGAGAAATATTTGGAACACAAGGTTTGCAAGAGTGAATGTTTAAAACTATCTTTTAATATATTTTATTAAACCTTTTTATTTTCAAAACATATGCATGGATAATTTTTCAACATTGACCCTTGCAAAACCTTGTTCCAAATTTTCGCTTATTTCCCCCCACTTCCTCCCCTAGATGGCAAGTAAACCAATATATGTTAAGTATATTAAAATATATGCTAAATATAATATATGTACATATATATATTTATACAATTATCTTGCTGCACAAAAAAAAATCAGATCAGAAAGGAAAAAAAATGAGAAAGAAAACAAAATGCAGACAACAGAAAGAGTGGAAAATGCTATGTTGTAGTCCACATTCAGTTTCCACAGTCCTCTCTCAGGGTGTAGATGACTCTTCATCACTCACTAGAACTGGCCTCAATCATCTCATTTTTGGAAAGAGTCACATCCATCAGAACTAATCATTGTATTATCTTCTTGTTGCCATGTATAATGATCTCCTGGTTGTGTTCACTTTACTAAGCATTAATTCATGTAAGTTCCCCAGGCCTCTCTAAAATCATCTTGCTGATTGTTTCTTATAGAACAATAATATTCCATAACATTCATATATCATAAAAAGTTATTATAATAAAAACAATAATGAAAATAATCAAATACCATAATGTGTTAAGCCATTCCCCAATTGATGAGCATATCCTCAATTTCCAATTCTTTGCCAGCACAAAAAGAGCTGTTATAAATATTTTTGTACATATGGGTCCTTCTCCTTTTCCTTTTTTTTTTAAATTTCTTTGGAATACAGACTTAGTAGTGGTATTTATGGTTCAAAGGATATATTTAATTTTATAGTCTGTAGGCACAGCTCCAAACTGTTCTCTACAATGGTTGGACTGGTTCACAACTCCACCAGTAGTGCATTAGTGTACCTAATTTTCTGCATCCTTTCTAGCATGTCACTTTCTTTGTCTGGCCAATCTGATATATTTGAGGTATTAGCATTTCTCTAATTATTAGTGATTTAAGCATTTTTCCAAACTATTGATAGCTTTGATTTTGTTCTTCCCCAAACTGCCTATTTATATCCTTTGACTTTTTCATTTGGAAGATACCTCCTTTTATTTTTTTCAAATGACTGTTTCAACTTCCTATATAGTTGAGAATGAGGTTTTGGCTATAGCTCATAAATATCAGTGCATTATCTCATTATGATTATTTTTTTATGAAATTATTGATTTGCTCTTTTGTCCACTTATTCTTTAGAATTGGATTGCTTAGTTTCTGATTAATTTTGAATCTGCTTCCAAGGCCCTTCATTGAATGTAATTCTTATTCCAAAAAAGGGTGCATTTAATATTTTTTTCTACATGTGTTTTTGGTGATACATTTTATATTTCTGCTTTTTTACTTATTTTCATAATTTTTATGTTCCAATACATGGTCAATTTTTATGAAGGTACAATGTACAACAAAAAATATGCTATTTTCTATTCCCATTTAGGTTTTTTCCCACCAGAGATCTATCATTTGTAACTTTTCTAAAATTCTATTCATCTCCTTAACTTTCTTAGTTTATTTTTTGGTTAAATCTATCTGGTTCTAAAAGGGGCACATTGAGGTCCTCTACTAGCTGTTTATACTTCTAATCTTTCCTTTAAGAATGTGGGTGTTATGCCATTTGATGCACATATGTTTAATGTTTATTTACTTCATATCACTTCCTTTTAGCAAAATGTATAGTACAAATGATCTCATTTAATTAGATATATTTTTGCTTTTATTTTTGAAATCATAATCACTAATGATGCCCTTTTTCTTCATCTAAATCATAATACATTCTGATTCAACCTTGTATTTTAACTGTCTCTTTCTGTATCATGTGTTTCTTATGAACAACATATATGTTGGATTCTGGTTTCTAATCAATTCTCTTATCCTCTTCCATTTTATGGATTAGTTCATTTATTCATTCATTCACATTCACAGATATTATTACTAAAGGCACATTTTCCTCCTTCTTATTTTCTTCTGTATGTACTTTTCTCTCTCTTTTAACTCTCTCTTTCCTTAAAAATGTGGTTTGCTTCTGATCACTGCTTCCCTTAATCTACCCTCCTTGCCACATCCCTCCTTGTCACATCCCTCTTTCTCTTAGCCCCTTCTCTTTCTATTCTCCTGTTGGGTTAGATAGATTTCTATACCCAACTGTATGTGTATATATGAATATGTATATATAATATATATATATATATGTGTGTGTGTGTGCGTGTGCGTATGTATATGAAGAAGTATATATGTGTGTCTATAGGTATACACATATCTATCTTTTGTTCTTTTTGAACCAGTTCAGATGAGAATGAAGTTGAAATGTTGCCCAGTCTTCCCATTTTCCTTATAAAAATTCTTCCTTGTGTACCTCTTCTATATGATAAATGTTCCCTATTCTTCCTTTCACTTCTCCCTTCTCCAGGTGCTTCCCTATTTCTCATCCTCTATTTTTTGAGATAATTTCAGCATAATAGATTCATGCTTATTCCCTTGGTGTATGTAGATAGACTCTTTTATAACTGCCCTAACATAATATGATGAAAATTCTTCCCATATAGGAATGTAAACAGTTTAACCTTATTAAATCCCCATAAATTCTCTTTCATGTTTACCTTTTTAGGCTTTTCTTGAGTCTTCTATTTGAATGTCAAATTTTCTATTCATCCCTAGTCATATTTTCTTTTTCTTTTTTTAAACTTTGTGTCACTTCTTCTTGATGTCTCATGAAATCATTAGCTTCTGTTTGCCCAATAATAATTTTTCAGTTATTATTTTCTTTAGAGAAGTCTTTTTTTAAATTAATTTATTTATTTTATTATTTATTTTATTAAAGCTTTTTATTTGTATAACATATGTACAGGTAGTTCCCCAGCATTGATCTTTACAAAGCTTTCCATTACAAATTTTACCCCCAGTCCCCTCCCCTCCCCTAGATGGCAGGAAGTCCACTACATGTTAATAATGTTGAAATACTTGACAAGTTATGCAAGAAAAATCCTATCTACAAGAAAAAAAAAGAAAATCAGAGAAAGGAAACACAATGCAAGCAAATATCAATAGAGAGCATGAAAATGTTACGTTGTGGTCCATATTTCATATCCCTCTCTCTGGGTGTATATGGTTTTCTTCAGTGAACAATTGGACTGGTTTGAGACAATTCCTTGTTGCAGAGAGCCATGTCCATCAGCGATGATCATCATGTAAGACTGTTGTTGCTGTGTATAATGATCTCCTGGTTCTGCTCATTTCACTCAGCATCAGTTCATACAAGTCTCTCCAGGCCTCTCTGAAATCGTCCTGCTGGTCGTTTCTTACAGAGCAATAATATTCCATAACATTCATATACCATAATTTATTCAGCCATTCTCCAATTGATGGGAATCCCTTCAGTTTCCAGTTCCTAGCCACTACAAAAAGGGCTGCCACAAACATTCTTGCACACGTGGGTCCCTTTCCCTCCTCTAAGATCTCTTTGGGATATAGGCCCAGTAGAAACACTGCTGGGTCAAAGGGTATGCATAGTTTGATAACTTTTTGAACATAGCTCCAAATTGCTTTAGAGAAGTCTTGTAGCTCTTTTTTTCCCCATTTAGTCAATTTTTCTTTTTAAGGAGTTCCTTTCTTTTTTTGGTAGTTAATTAGTGTAGTGGATAGATAGAATGCTGGACTTGGAGTCAGGAGAACTCATTATCCTGAGTTCAAATGTGACCTCAGGCATTTATTAGCTGTGTAACCTAGGACAAGTCACTTAACTTAATTTGCCTTGGGTTCCTCATTTTTAAAATGAGCTGGATAAGAAAATGGAAAACCACGTCAGTATCTTTGCCAAGAAAACTCCAAATAGGATCAAAAAGATTCAAACATGACTGAAAACCACTTTCTTCAATGGAATTTTGAGCCTCATCAGGTCAATTCTTTTTTTAAGGTGTTGTTTTCTTTGCTATTTTTTGTGCCTCTTTTACCAAGCTGTTAACTGTCTTCATGCAATCAGTTTTTTGCACTTTTTAAAATGTTTTTCACTCCTTCAGGAATTCTTATTGGGCTTGTATTCAATATGTCATTTTCTTTGAAGGTTTATTTTCATGTCATTATCTTCTGAGTTTGTGTCTTGAGCTTCTGTCACTATAGTAATTTTTTATGATCAGGTTCTTTTTTATTGTTTGCTCATTTTTCCAGTCTATTTATTGACTTTAAACTTTATGTTACAGTTGAGCTCTGCTCACCTGAGGCAGGGGGAAAGAGCAGTGGTAGATGGGTTCTAAGCAATAGACTTTTTTCACCCTATTGTTTTCACAATTAGTTCTAGAGGTCTGCAAGTTTTTAATGCTTTCAAGTGGGTGTGATCTGGAGATAGGCATCATTTAGGCTCTAGTAACTAGATAAGCATGCTACTTTTTCTTTTCAAAAAATATGTATTTTTTCTATCAAAAACATGTTAACATTTTTAAACTTTTTTTAAAGTTTTGAGTTCCAAATTCTATCCCTCCCCCATAATATGCCCATTACACATTATTATGATAACTTTATTATTAGTTCTTTAGAATTGTCTTGGATCTTGAATTGCTGAGAATAGCTTAGTCATTCACATTTCACCAAATACTATTGCTATTAATTTGTATATATTCTATTAATTCTGTTCACTTCACTTTGCATCAATTCATGTAAGTCTTTCCAGATTTTCTGACAAGATTCTCTGACCTGGAACTATAATCTGGAAAGAGCCTGTGCTTTCTCTCTATCCTGGAACAGCAACCAGGATCCCTGCTCCCTTGCAACTACAAATTCTCTTTTCTACTCTCCAATGGTGATCTGGATTAATAAGAAATGGAGTTGACAAGCAGGGTCTGGTCCTGCATCCAAGAGATTCTTTATAATTTCTTTCTGACCAGTTATCCAATCCTTATCCCATCTCTGGTGAGAGCTCCCAAATTTCTGCTGCTCTGGCTGCCACCTGTATGCAAGGCCTAAAACTGGTGTTGCCATTGTGTTGCATTTCTGACCATTCCCCACTGCAGTGTCACAGACCTTTCTTTTCAATCTTCCAATTATCTTGGGCTAGAAAAATGTCCTATTCTGATCTTTGCTATGCCACTCCAGAATTTGATTTTATGTATTACATATATTATGTGTTTGGAGGGAATGTCAATTGAGTTTAGCTTGAATTCTCCCTCTACTTCACCATCCTGGATATGTTCCCTTTTGAAAGTGTCTGACTTCATATTTATTATCTTTTTGATCATCCCCTGGATTAGGTATTAGGAGTACATTTGTCTCATAATGGCTCTTTCTAAGCACCAAATTCATAAAGATTATACCCATTGTAAGATCCCAATCTCTTAAATCTCTCTTGCTCTCTCTCTCTCTCTCTCTCTCTCTCTCTCTCTCTCTCTCTCTCTCTTTCTTTCTCTCTCTCTGTCTCTATCTCTTTCTCTGTCTCTCTCTTTCTCTCTCTCTCTTTCTCTCTCTCTCTTTCTCTCTCTCTCCCTCCCTCCCTCCCTCCCACACTCACTCGAGAGATCACAATACAGAAAAAAAACTATCACAAAAAAAAAAAAAAAAAAAATATATATATATATATATTACTTTCCCTTTCTCTGTTTCTCTCTTTCTCTGTGTGTATGTCTCTCTTTTTCTCTCATAATTCTTGTAGTTAAAACCTTCTCCCACCCCCTCACTTTTCACAATATTTCAATACTTACCTTTGCCACCCCACCATTTTTCCTTATAGCCAATCTACATCCTGAGAGACTGCCAAAATGATTTTCTCTTCATTGCATGATTTAATTAGGGCCCATTACACATTGCCCTCTCTTTTTTTCCTTTTCTTTTTTTATGCACAGTCCTGTTCTGCAGTTCCTCCCATTAAAAAAACAAACAAATAAAGCATCATCCCATCTATGAATGAAGTGTTGTGGGTTTAGTCCATAGTGTTGTAGGCTTGTTTTCCATCATCACTTTTATTTAAGTTCTTTCTGATTTCCTTGTGTCCTTTTAGAAAGAAATCTTTTAATAATTCCTCTAGAATTATTTTGTTGTTGCTTTTACTTTGAACAACACAAGTATCTTTCTCTTTCTGGTTTATTTATTTTTTTCTTTATTTTTTAAAAAATACTTATTTATTTAAAACTTATATGAAATAAAGAAAAAAAACAAAATAGAAAAAGAATGACAGAAAAGAAAAACAAAACAAAACAATTGTCATGTGCCCAGCAGAACATCAGGAAGGATTCAAAATTGCTTGTAACAATAGATTTCCCTTACAAAAAAAATAATAAAAGAGATTATAATCGTGACACCATCTTTTCTTTGTTTCCTTGTAGGTTATTCTTTTGTTCTCTACTGCACAATTTTTACTTTATTCTCTTTTCCCCCTTTGATCCCACCCTGCTTCCCCCAAGCATGCTACAATTAAACACAGATATATGTGTGTGTGTATATATATTCACACACAATACATATATCTATATACACACAAACATATGTATGCAGATCCATTCACACATATGTAAACATGCATCTAAAACAATATTAATATGGCTGATTTATAATATAAATTTCTCTCTTAATTGAATCTTTAAGTTTGACTTTGTCTGAGGTTCCCTACCCAAGATAGTCTGCCTGCCACAAATCTCTGTTTCTCATGGAAATAAAGAGAAACTGAAAGACAGAATGAGATATGAAACTGGACATTAGCACTGGATAAATTAATCTGAGAATCAGCAGCATTGAGATAATTGAGACCATGGGAGCCTATGTGATCACCAAGTGAAATAGTACTGAAGATTTTGCCCAGCTTTCTTTTCCTTAATAATGAACTCCTATCAGCTGGACTAGAACCCATTCCTAATCTGTGGAGCTGAGCAAAGATTAGAGATAGGAGAATCAGGAATCAAACACATTTAATTTCAAAGTGAGAAAAATGCTTGTAAGCAGAAGTCTACCTTCCTGAGAACTTATAGTTTGTGACAAGGATAGGGCTTTTTTACAAGAAAACCACAAAACAACAGGACCACAACAGTGATTCTTAAGTCATGAGTAAAGAGTTTCCATGGCTGACACTTCTTAGGATAATTCAGATGTTTTTGGGTCCTGTGGAAACAGTCCCGAAATTATTAGAATCATTGAGCCTTGTGATTTTCTCAAGTCACAAGGGTTGTTGAGCCTTGTGGCCATTCAGCAGAGTACAGAACCAAAGTTAAATATGGTGGGTACATAAGTGAAGCAATTTGTTCAGTTCACTTAGCATGTCAGGAGAGTTGATTGATCACTTTCTGCTGCAGCATGTCAGCTGCAGTACCAGCTCCCCTGGAATCCCATAGGAAATAGGATCAAAATAATAAAAAATATGATTTTCTCTGAGAGTGAAATCATCCAGAGGGTAAGCATAAAGTATTGCTGTTATGCCAAGCTCAGGGCACAATTTGCTTTCTGGGCCTTAGCTCTGGAAAAAGAGACCATCTCTTAATATCCTGACACCCCCAAAGTTTTCCTATTTCCTCCCTATTAGTGAGATTATGAAATAGAATTTATAACACTTGAAGTATCTACTTCATAAGGTTTTTGTAAAGACAGCACTTTGTAAATCTTAAAAAGCTGTGGCATTGTGGGTTATTGCTGAAGATTTATAATGTATAATAATATACAGGCACAAAGATAAAATTTAGAAAAAAATAAATGGAATATGTGTTTGTTTTGTCTCCTGAAAGCATGACATGAAAAATCTTATTCTTTACATTATACTTAATTGCCCAAATCACTAAAAGCTTAACAGAGTATCACAAGAAGAATGGATCATGCTTCCCTAATGGAGGAGTAGGCTCAAGGCAGGACTGGTCTCATTCATGGTCCTTTTTTCTCCAGCATCAAGATTTCCACTTTCCAAAACCGCTGTTATCTCTCAGCTGAAGGAAGTGAAAGAACCACTGCCCTTGGATCCACAAGGTACTGAAAAAAGAGAGATCCTAAGAGGCATCTGTACAGGTAAGTAAAAAAAAAAAATCAGTCAGATATGGAAGAAGGATTCATGTGTATTGGGAAGAAATATAAAAGGCCACATTATTCCATACATTTTCATCCTTGTGTAGCAATGTGGGAAGAATTCTCCTAGACTTGATCTACATTGAAAAAGTTCAAAGGCAAGGAATTAAAGTGCCTTGTGACCAGAAGAGGAGGCTTTCTCCATTATTTTTTTTCTACTTGGCCTTCCACATTCCTTACTATTTTATATATATACGTATATATATATGTATATGCAGAGCAAGTAACATTTATATGTTTTGTTTATTGTTTCAGATGGCATGACCAGCACTGGGAATTTGGAATTGGCACTAAAGCAGGAATATGCTAAGGCAATGGAACCACACGAGGTATCTGGTGGATTAAATTTTAATGCTCACCATGACCCCAAGTATGGAGAAGTTTGTGGATATGAAAGCAGGATAGCAAGGTTTTGGCAAAATTCTATAGAGGAAGGACTGCACAAATGTGATGAATGTGGGAAACACTTTACTCAAAGCTCAGGCCTTATTAGACATCAAAGAATTCATACTGGAGAGAGACCTTATGAATGTAACGAATGTGGCAAAACCTTTAGTAGAAGTTCAGGTCTTTTTAATCATCGGGGAATCCACAATATACAAAAACGGTATCAGTGTGTGGAATGTGGAAAAGCATTCAGTCAGAGTGCAGGACTTATTCAGCATCAGAGAATCCACAAAGGAGAAAAACCCTATCAATGTGGCCAATGCAGTAAAAGCTATAGTCGGCGCTCCTTCCTTATTGAACATCAGCGAAGTCACACTGGAGAAAAACCTCATAGATGTAATGAATGTGGGAAAAGATTCAATCGTCATTGCAACCTTATCCGTCATCAAAAAATTCACACAGTTACTGAATTAAGCTAACACCAAATACTGTGAACAACTTTTTCAGATATTAGATAAGTAAATTTGAAAAAGGTTACATCAACCAAATGGCATAATTTATTCCAGGTATCTGCTTTGGCTCATACAATTCACCTGCAACACAGGCAATGATACTTAGAGGAATTATGTGGTTTTACAAAACATTGCTCTCTCCTGCTCCTTTCCATCTTTGCTATTCTTTCTCTCCTTTCTTATACTTGTTCTTTTGAAGTTACCAACAAAGGCAATCATCCTGGCATAAGATCTGGCCTTTTGAAAAATCAGTATTTGTGTTTAATTTCTAAAATCATAGGTTCTGCTCAAACCTAGTGGCACTGTTCAACTGTCTTTCCTGAGATTCATCTTGAATAATTAAATTGTCCTCACTGGACCATAGTTTCTTTATTAGTAAAAGTGACTTCTAATGTTTCTTCTTGCTGTGACAGTTTGGAGTTTGTGTGTCTGTGTATGTGTAAGTAGTCTAAATACATTGTTAGTATGAAAAGTGAAAAAATTCTTTAGCTCTGGCTACTACATGTTAGTAACTTCCCTAGATATTTTCTTTTGTTCTGATAACTTCATTGATTCTATTGTAATGTAACAATATTTCCACAGATAATATAAAACTTCAGAAATATTTAGTCTAATTTTAACAATGCCTAGCTGGAAGGATCCTCAGATGTTATTCAGTCAAAAAAACTTAAAAAAAATTTTGCAGCTATAATATACTCTAATCCAAATACTTATGGACTATGTTAGAGCTTTAGATAATATCAGATCCATATTTATGTGATGAAATATATGAATGAGAATATCAAAGGATGTTGGAGAAAATATGAAGGAGAATTTATTATATCTGATGTTAGTATATTTTATACATTCATTATCCTTAAGACTCTTTAGTACTAGACAAAAAGCATATCACAGAATAACAGATTAGTAGAAGAGAAGAAAAATCCACAAAATCGAACCCAGCAACATAAAATACTGATGTAAATAATAAATATGCCTTAAAGATTAATTTAATTTTTGCTAGATAGCAATATAGTAAAAAAATAAATAACTCATTGTATTTTAAGCTAGAAAGGACTCATTGGTTCCAGACCTCTTAATTTTACAGATAAAAAAAAATGAGCTAACAAATTAATGTAATTTGTCCAAGGTCACTAAGGGACAAAATCAGTAATAGCATCAAAGTTTTCTGACTTCATAGCCACTTTTTCCACTCTCCTGATTTAGAATCTTCAAAACATACACTCAAACTTTTTTATTAGATCAAAGATGAACAATAATCTTAAAGTGCCTATTTTTGTGTAAGATCACTTATTGAGATATAAAGACAGGGTGAAAAATTGTTTCTTTCCTCAAAGAAATCTCCATACATTTCTCTAAATTCTACTCTGTGTAAAGCATGAATTTCTTCTAAAATACATTATTCTTAAAACTTTCCAATGATGGGGTAATCAGTATATTTTGGGGACACTTCCTTATATTGAACCAAAATCTACTTGAAGCTTCCACATATTTGTTTGAATCCTGCATTTTGGTTCCAAGTACAGTAAGTCTATTTTCCATATGACAACTCTATAGATATTTGAAGTCAGTAAGTCCCCTAAGTCTTACCAACTCCAAATCAAACAGTTCAAATTATTTCAATTGATCCTTATTTGACTATGATAGCATATGACTCAAATGCTGTACATAACAAAAATTTTTCATGTGCATCTGAAGTATAAGACCCTGTCAAAATTGGCTCATCAGCCAAGTAAAACTGCTAGAAATATAGGATATTTTAAACTACTTATACTCCATCCAAGTCTACTAATTGCAATGATGTTCTCTCTAGGTCTACAGAACAGAGATGAATCCTATAGCTAAAAGACCCCTCAGATCATTCTTGAACATGAATCCCTTCAGCAAAATCAGCAAGTCCGAATCTATGGTCATGCTTTCTAATAAAGGGAAATCTTCTGCTATCCATGCAGCTAATTTCCACTTTTTGATAGCTACGTAAGGAAATTTTTCTTTATTTTAAGCCTAAATCTGTACCTTTCCATTCTCTTTTCTGGGTCAAGCAGAATTCTCCTCGATATAAAGCCCTTCTGAAATCCAAAGACACTTGTTATATATATATCATGTCTTTTCTCCAAAATAAATTCCTGCCCCCCTTTCTCTCTGAGCTCCTGAAATGGCATATTCCTTAAATTTTTTATAAAATGTATTATTCAGAACTGCATAGAATATACTAAATACACACACACATATATAAAAAAAACACATGTACACCTATAAAAATGTAAGCTCCTAGAGGGCAGAAAGTATTTGATTTTTCTCTTTGTATCTACAGAGCTTGGAATAGTTCCTTTGAGCACACAGAATAAATCTTGTTGATTGATATAACCTGACTAGGGCAGAGTATAATGGAATTACTATTTCACTCAATTTAGACACTATTTCTCTTCCAATATAACATAGCATTAGCTTTTTTTTTTTAGCTTCCATGTTACATTGTTAATTCAAAGTAACCTTGGGAACTACTAAAATCTCTAGATTTTATTAGAAATTTTTGTTCAGCCATGTCTTCCTTATCTTATTGTTTTGAAACTCAGAGACAGGCCTGTATATTTATTCTCATTAAATTTCATCTTATTAGTTTAAAATCATTTTTTTCATTTACCTATATATTTTTGGATCCAGATATTAGTTGCCATTCCAGTTTTGTATCACCTGTAGATCTATTAAGTATGTATAATGTCATGTCTTCATCAAAGTTATCTCTAAAAATTTTATTATTTTTTTATTAAAAGCTTTTTATTTATAAAACATATGAGTGATTTTTCTACATTGACCTTTGTAAAAACTTTTTTTCCCAAGCTTTTCCCCTCCTTCCCCCCATCCCCCACCCCTAGATGACAGGTAATCTAATACATGGTAAATAGGATAAAGTATATGACAAATCCAATACATGTATACATATCTATACAGTTATCTTACTGCACAAGAAACATCAGATCTAGAAAAAGAAGAAAAAAAACAACCTAAGAAGGAAAACAAAATGCATGGAAATATTCACAGAAAGCGTTAAAATGCTGTGTTGTGGTCCATACTCAATTCCCACAGGCCTCTCTCTGGATGTATTTGACTATCTTCATCGCTGAACAATAGGAACTGGTTTGAATCACATCATTGTTGAAGAGAACCATGTCCATCAGAATTGATCATCGTATAGTCTTGTTGCTGTGTATAATGTTCTCCTGGTTCTGCTGATTTCACTCATCATCAGTTCATGCAAGTCTCTCCAGGCCTCTCTAAAGTGATCCTGCTGGTTTTTTCTTACAGAACAATAATATTCCATAACATTTATATACCATAATTTATTCAGCCATTCTCCAATTGATGGGCATCCTTTCAATTTCCAGTTTCTTGCCACTACAAAAAGGGCTGCCACAAACATTTTTGCACATGTGGGTCCCTTTCCCTCCTTTAAAATCTCTTTGGGATATAGGCCCAGTAGAAACACTGCTGGGTCAAAGGGTATGCACAGTTTGATGACTTTTTCAGCATAGTTCCAAATTGCTCTCCAGAATGGTTGGATCCATTCAGAGTTCCACCAACAATGCATCAGTGTCCCAATTTTCCCACATCCCCTCCAACATTCGTCATTATCATTTCCTGTCATTTTAGTCAATCTGACAGGTATGTAGTGGTATCTCAGAGTTGTCTTAATTTGCATTTCTCTGATCAATAGTGATTTGGAGCATCTTTTCATGTGACCAGAAATAGTTTCAATTTCGTCGTCTGAAAATTGTCTGTTCATATCTTTTGACCATTTATCAATTGGAGAATGGCTTGAATTCTTATATATTTGAGTCAATTCTCTATATATTTTAGAAATGAGGCCTTTATCAGAATGTTTGGATGTAAAAATATTTTCCCAGTTTACTGCCACCCTTCTAATCTTGTCTGCATTCATTTTGTTTGTACAAAAACTTTTCAACTTGATATAGTCAAACTTATCTATTTTGTGATTAATGATTATCTCTAGTTCTTCTTTGGTCACAAATTCCTTCCCCCTCCACAGGTCTGAGAGGTAAACCATCCTACATTGTTCTAATTTGTTTATAATATCATTCTTTATGTCTAGATCATGAATCCATTTTGACCTTATGTTGGTATATGGTGTTAGGTGTGGGTCAATGCCTAATTTCTTCCATACTAGTTTCCAATTATCCCAGCAGTTTTTGTCAAATAGTGAGTTTTTATCCCAAAAACTGAGGTCTTTGGGTTTATCAAATACTACATTACTATTGTCATTGAGTATTTTGTCCTGTGACAAAATAACCTATTCCCCTGATCCACTACTCTATTTCTTATCCAGGACCAAATGGTTTTGGTGACCACTGCTTTATGATATAGTTTGAGATCTGGTACAGCTAGGCCACCCTCATTTGCATTTTTTTTTCATTAATTCCCTTGAAATTCTTGACCTTTTGTTTTTCCAGATGAATTTTGTTGTTATTTTTTCTAGGTCAGTTAAATAATCTCTTGGGAGTTTGATTGGTATAGCACTAAATAAATAGATTAGTTTAGGTAGTATTGCCATCTTTATTATATTCGCTCCACCTATCCAAGAGCACTTGATGTTTTTCCAATTGTTTAGATCTGACTTTATTTGTGTGGAGAGTGTTTTGTAGTTTTGGTCATATAGATCCTGACTTTCCCTTGGCAGATATATTCCCAAATATTTTATATTGATATTATTTTGAATGGAATTTCTCTTTGTATCTCTTGCTGTTGCATTTTGTTGGTGATGGATAAAAATGATGATGATTTATGTGGATTTATTCTGTATCCTGCAACTTTGCTAAAGTTGTGGATTAATTCTAATAGTTTTTTAGTTGATTCTCTAGGGTTCTCTAAGTAGACCATCCTATCATCTGCAAAGAGTGATAATTTGGTTTCCTCATGACCTACTCTAATTCCTTTAATTTCTTTTTCTTGTCTTATTGCCAAAGATAGCATTTCTAATACAATATTGAATAGTAATGGTGATAGCAGGCAACCTTGTTTCACCCCTGATCTTATTGGGAATGGTTCCAGTTTATCACCATTACATATGATGCTAGCTGATGGTTTTAAATAGATGCTACTGACTATTTGAAGGAAAAATCCATTAATTCCTATACTCTCTAATGTTTTTAATAGGAATGGATGATGGATTTTATCAAATGCTTTTTCTGCATCTATTGAGATTATCATATGTTTTTGTTAATTTGGTTATTAATATATTCAATTATGTTAATAGTTTTCCTAATATTGAACCATCCCTGCATTCCTGGTATAAATCCTACTTGGTCATGGTGTATTATTCTGGGAATGATTTTCTGTAATCTCTTTGCTAATATTTTCTTTAAGATTTTTGCATCAATATTCATTAGGGAGATTGGTCTATAATTTTCTTTCTCTGTTTTTGTTTTACCTGGTTTAGGTATCAGTACCATTTCTGTATCATAAAAGGAGTTTGGTAGGAGTCCTTCATTCCCTATTTTTTCAGATAGTTTATATAATATTGGAGTTGGTTGTTCTTTAAATGTTTGGTAGAATTCACATGTAAATCCATCTGGTCCTGGGGATTTTTTCTTAGGGAGGTGATTAATGACTTGTTCTATTTCTTTTTCTAAAATGGGACTATTTAAGTAATTTATTTCCTCTTCTGTTAATCTGGGCAATCTATATTTTTGTAGATATTCCTCCATTTCACTTAGGTTATCAAATTTATTGGCATAAAGTTGGGTAAAGTAACTCCTGATTATTGCTCTAATTTCCTCTTCATTGGTGGAAAGTTCTCCTTTTTCATTTTTGAGGCTAACAATTTGATTTTCCTCTTTCCTTTTTCTAATTAAGTTAACTAGAGGTTTATCTATTTTGTTGGTTTTTTCATAAAACAAACTTTTAGTTTTATTTATTAATTCAGTAGTTTTTTTTTACTTTCACTTTTATTAATCTCTACTTTTATTTTTAGGATTTCAATTTTGGTATTTTGGAGTTTTTAATTTGTTCTTTCTCTAGCTTTTTTAGTTGCAAGCCCAATTCATTGATTTTCTCTTTCTCTATTTTATGCAAATAAGCATCTAAACATATAAAATTTCCCCTTATTACCGCTTTGGCTGTATCCCACAAATTTGGTATGTTGTCTCATTATTGTCAT